>CM076584.1:882920491-883211802 GCA_034641835.2 Pinus albicaulis | reverse complement strand
GAGTACCCAAGTATCTGACGCTGCGTGTTCGAGGGACAGTACAAGGGCAGTGAGTTTCAGTACTAGTGGACAGTGGGGCAACCCACAACTTCATCGATGCACAGATGGTTGAGCGGAGAGGCATACCGACAGAGAGCTTTGATGGATTTTCAGTGTCAGTCCCAGGAGATCAGACGATGCAGTGTGCCAAATATGTTCCAGAGCTGGCTGTGACGATGGGCACCTACACAGTGACTGACCACTTTTTCGTGGTTAACATACCGGATACCAATGTGGTATTAGGTGTACAGTGGCTGATCACTCTAGGGAAGGTCACCACAGATTGGGAGACCTTGGAGATGGAGTAGGATGATAAAAAGACCGGGAAGCATGAGAAAATACAAGGAATATGCACTTACCCACCCCAGACTGTTTCAGCTCACTGAATGGAGGCAAACTTCTGGAAGGGAGACATAGAGTGGGCAATAGAGCTGCGTGCATCAGAGGCAGGGACTACCGGGCAGACAATTCATCCTGAGATACAGACCATCCTTGACAGGTATGCCACGGTGTTTGGGGAGATACCGCCATGTCAGCCACCAGATCGGGGATTTGAGCATACTATTGAGCTAGAACAGGGCATTTAGGCCGTTATTACCACACCCTATAAGCACCCCAAGGCCTATCGAGACGAGATTGAGTGGACTATTTGTGAGCTGTTGGCTCTTGGACACATATGGCCCAGCACTAGTGCTTTCGCTTCTTCAGTAGTGTTGGTGAAGAAGAAGGACGACACATTACGGATGTGCATTGATTACAGGGCTTTGAATAAGAAAACCATGAAGAATAGGTACCCCATACCGCTGATTGACGAGCTGATGGATGAGTTGAGAGGAGCACAATTCTTCTCAAAGATTGATTTGAGATCCGGGTACCATCAGATTCGCGTAAGGGAACAGGACATTCCCAAGACCGCTTTCAGGTGCCATTATGGCCATTTCGAGTTCTTGGTGATGCCCTTCGGGCTAACCAACGCACCAGCCATATTCCAGTCGTGCATGAATCATATCTTCCGTAGTCACCTGAGGAAGTTTGTGCTGGTCTTCTTTGATGATATATTGATATACAACAGGACATGGGAGGAGCATCTCCAACACATAGAGGCAGTGTTGCGTATTTTGGAGGAGCAACAGTTTTATGCTAAACTCTCCAAGTACGAGTTTGGGCTGATAGAGATGCTATATCTGGGACACATTATAGGGGTGGATGGAGTGAGGGTCCACGAGGAGAAGATCAGGGCCACAGAGAATGGCCAGAGCCAAGAAACGTGACAGAACTTCGAGGGTTTGTAGGTATCTGCACCTACTACAGGAAGTTCGTCAAGAATTTCTCTCAGCTTGCTGCACCCCTGACAGATTTGACGAAGAATGGGGCATTCAATTGGACAGATACAGCGCAGCGAGCCTTTGACAGGCTCAAGGAGGTGATGAGCAACTGCCCAGTACTCGCATTGCCAGATTTCACGCAGCCATTTGTTTTGGAGTGTGATGCATCGGGAGAGGGGATCGGTGCAGTGTTGATGCAGGGTGGTCACCCGATAGCTTTTGAGAGCCGGAAGCTTCTTCCACATGAGCGGTTATATGCCATATATGACAAGGAGATGTTGGCCATCATGCATGCCTTGGCCAAATTCTGGCAGTACCTGGTAGGTAACCGGTTCAGGGTGAGGACTGACCACAACAGCCTCATATTCTTTTTAGAGCAAAAGCAGCTACAGGAGAGGTAGCAGAAGTGGGTCAGCAAGATCCAGGCCTACTACTTTGACATTATGTCAAGGGGAAGAACAACGTGGTGGTTGATGCACTTTCACGCAGACCAACCGCGTTGTCTCTGATGAGCTTGGACGCAGATTGGAGGGCTCGACTTCTGGTGGAGTACTCTAAGGATAGGTTTGGTTGCGAGGTTCTGGATGGACAGGTGACGAATGATAGATACAGGGTGATGGATGAGATCATCTACTACAGGGATAGGATCTTCTTGACTGAGGGCTCTCAGCTCAAGAAGAAGATACTATAGGCTTCTCATGATTCCCCATTGGCTGGTCACCAAGGGTTTACCAAAACCTATAGGGCCATCAGAGAGAGGTTCTCATGGAAGGGCCTCAAGGAGGACGTACTCTAGCATGTCAGGGAGTGCGAAGTTTGTCAGCGCAACAAGGGGGAGATGAACCATCCAGCAAGTTTGTTGCAGCCTCTTCCCATTCCAGAGGGGAAATGGGAGAGTATTTCGATGGACTTCATCACAGGGTTGCCCATGGGGTAGGGCAAGGACTATATATTTGTCGGCGTTGATCGACTGACAAAATATGCACACTTTTTCGCCATATCCGCGCACTATACAGCAGCACAGGTGGCAGAGTTATTCTTCTGAGATATCTTCAGGTTACATGGTCTTCCCAAGACCATTGTTACTGACAGGGACAGCCGCTTCATGGGCGGATTTGTCAGGAGCTTTTTTGGCTGGTGGGGACAGAGTTGACACCAAGCACCAGCTATCACCCACAGACAGATAGGCAGACAAAGATAGTTAACAAGTGGCTGGAGGGCTGCTTGCGTAACTATGTCAATGGGTAGCAGAGAGCATGGCTGAAGTGGCTGCACCTAGTAGAGTACTGCTACAACAACACACATCACATGTCTATCGGTATGTCTCTGTTCTATGCATTATATGGTTATCATGCTTTATCTTTCGTTGATGTGATGTTTGGTGCCAGCAAGGCTCCGAGAGCCAAGGATTGGATCCAAGAGAGTCAAGACATCCTCCGAGCTCTCAAGGATAACATGGCTACAGCGCAGAACCAACAGAAGCTGTATGCCGACAAGGGTCGGGTGGAGAGACAGTTTGAGGTAGGGGACTTGGTCTACCTACGCTTGTAGCCATATCGACAGTTGACTCTGAAGCAGAAGGGGGCTGAAAAGCTCAAGCCCCGCTTTTATGGACCTTACAGGGTGATACGCAAGGTTGGACAGGTTGCCTATGAGTTGGAGCTGCCCCAAGGCAGCAAGATTCATAACATTTTTCACGTATCATGCCTGAAGAAGGCTTTGGGACAGTAGGTGATAGTGACAGAGGAGCTTCCGCCTATAGATGATGAGGGGCATTTGGTGCTACAACCGGAGGCCATTATTGATGTCAGAGAGAGACAACTGCGGAGCGGGATAGTCCGGGAGTTCTTGGTGAGGTGGAAGAATTTGCCGCATGAGGATGCCACTTGGGAGAGTGAGAAGATCTTGCAGCATCCATCACTACAATTGCTTGGGGTCAAGCAACATTTTGCCAGGGGAGACTGTAATATTCCCAGTTAGCGATAGCTAATTGGAAATATTAATTTTGATCAATTTTGCTTTCTATAGTTAAAATATAAATAAAAGTGAGTAAGAGGGGGATATAACTCACTTAAGAATAAAGTGCACTCCCTAAAGTCACCTAGTAACATCAATGTTGTGACTAAGGTGGGCCAAAGGGGGCCAAGTGACCACGTGAAGGGGGGACCCACATGGACTGCGTGAGCATGGCTAGTGCAGTTGAGTTGGCAACGTGGGCCAAATGGAGGCAACATAGGAGATGGTGGGGCCTAGGGTTGAGAGAGGCCCATCATTATAAAAAGGAGGAGAGCCTCCTCATTTCCTCATTCGAGTTTATGCATATTGAGCTGGTCACTTCGACTTAGAGCACGTTGATTGTTTAGCTTGTCTGCAACACTGTTTAGTGCATCGGGTGTCTCCATTCGGAGATCCCACCCTCAGCCTCGCGAGACTTCGAGTGCTTGCTCGGGTGAGGTAGTCTCATCAGTATTTTGTAGGAGGATTGGTGTTGGCATTTCGTGGGAGGAGCAGAGCCATAGAGACTGCGCAGTCTTGAGAGGGAGGACGCAGTCCATCTTTAGGGAGCTCCAAGGTAGCAGTATTTCGGAGGATTTTGGTCAAGAGATTGAGCAAGGGGCCAGCCCTTGCCTAATGGAGACTTTTGGCAGAGTGGGAGGCCATCTTTTGGAGGATTTCATTCAGCCTTAGCGTGGCCCTTGGGAGGATAGCGTAGATCCTCAAGGGAGGTATTTTCGGGGGTCATCCATTCCAGAAACGCTCTCTGGGCTTTTTCGGGTATTGTGGGTAGAGGCGGATTCCCGAGTTTCAGCTCATTTCGATTAGGGGAGTAGCCCCAAATACTCATTTTGTTCTAGTAGTAGCAGCAGCACGACAGTTTTCTAGCAGCTTGGATGCATAGCAGAGAGCAGCCATTCCTTTGATATTCTGAGAGTATTCCTACACTTGCCTGGTGCAAGTTGAGGTGCCATCACTTTGATCACCTCTTGTAATCATTTCTATTTCTCAGTATAATAAAATGGCTTAGTATTCTCTCCATTTCATGTGTATCTGCTTCATGTTTAGTTTATAGCATTTTGTATCTTGTTTTATGCTTTGTATTACTGGTTATTTCCCTTTCGGAATATTATCGATTTTCAGAGAGCATGTGCTTCAACCAATCAACCCAGATCCTTCATGTCGAATTTTGCAACTAAATTCTCCTTGCAGTCCTTGATGAGCCTAGATGATCCTGTGAGGAATAGATCATCTACGTACAACACTAGTATTATAGGCTCATCCCCTACTCTCAGATAGTAGAGATTGGGATCTGTGTCACTCTTGACAAATCCCATTTGTTGCAAGTGCTATCAATTCGACCATACCAAGCTCTAGGGGCTTCCTTAAGTCCATACAAGGCTTTATTAAGCCTACACACATGAGTCTTTTGCTCATGCATCTCAAAGCCCTCTGGTTGTTCGGTATATACTTCTTCTTCTATCACCCCATTCAAGAATGCAGTCTTGACGTCCATCTGGTGAATCTCCCTTCCCATCCGCGCGGCAAAGGATATCATGAATCTAATAGAAGTATATCTGGCTATAGGGGCGAAGGTCTCTTCAAAGTCTATCCCTTCCTTCTAAGCACACCCCTTTTCCACGAACTCGACTTTAAATTGTTCTACGCTGCCATCTACAACATATTTGATCTTGTAGATCCATCTCTTACCCACAACTAATTTGTCTTGAGGCCTAGGAACCGCTTCCTAGACATCATTTGTCATGATGGAACTGTAATCTTCCACCATTGCATCTACCCACACTTGATGCTGAGCTGCCTCCTGAAAACTGGAGGGTTCCCCAACCTGGGCTACCAAGGCTTGGTATTTGTCTGGTTGCCTGCACTGCCTCTTCTCGTTTTTGGGGGCTTCGACAAAATCCTTTGCATCCCTCATAATTTGTCGTAATTCCTTAGTCGTCCTACCATTAGTAGTGGGTGACTTCACCTGCTCCCCCTCCTTCAAATCTTCTGGAGATGAATCCCTTGGATCCTTCTACCTTGGAGAAGCACTCAGGCTAACCTCAACTAGTCGTAGTGGTTGGACCAGTGGGTCATCTTCAGACTGCGTTGCTAAAGGCATCTCTCGGGATTTTCTAAAAGCTCTTTCCTCCATGAAATTTACATCCCGTCGCGCTAGAACCTTCCTACTACCAGGAATGTAGATTCTATAACCCTTAGCATTTTCACTGTATCCCACCAAATACCCCTTTTCAACAGTCCTATCCAATTTCTTCCTCTTCTCTTCGGTACTTATTTAATTTCCCTAAGTTTAGACTTTGGGTCCCCATTGAAATAATTAATTATTTTAATAAAGCATGAACCGAGTGGAATTTTCACAAATGGTTTCTGGGTTCTTTGGAATACTAGTGTCTAAGCCTTCTCACCATATTTGAGGCTTATATCACTTTCTGATGCTACAAAAATCAACATAGCACTTCCACACAACTTCTTGAAGTTAAGTTCCATCGCAGTAGTCACGGAATTGCAGTTCACCATCCCAAATCTTTCCAACAATTTCACAATATATTTTCCTTGAGAAAGGAAAATCTCACCTGGCTTTTGCCAAACTTGCAGGCCTAGGAAATAGTGCATCAGTCCTAGGTCCTTCATCTCGAACTCAAAAGCTAGCTCCCTCTTACATTGATGAATAAGAGGGTCAACACCTGTCACGAAGAGATTGTCCACATAGAGAACCAGAATGAGAGGCTTGTCGTTATCAACCTTAAAATAAAGGTTTGGATCAACATCACTTTGTGTAAAGCCAAACTTCATAAGTAGCTGTCGATCCTCTCATACCAAGCCTTGGGGGCTTGCTTCAACCCATTGAGGGCTTTCTTCAACCTGCATACATATGTATCTCTATCTCGAACTTCGAACCCCAAAGATTGTTCCACATAGACCTCTTTCTTGATTGAGCCATGTAAGAAGGCACTGTGTGTTTTGGAGGACTTGTGTGTCTTAGCCCCTCCATAAAATTTCAGGGCTAGAGCACACCCGATGCTACTTCAAAATCTCAACACTTTGTGTCCTCCGTACCCCTTGCAAATGTGAAGAATCCCCAACTCTATACAAGGCATTGTCTGGTGGCCTACTAATTCCACCTCCTCCGACAAACTCCTTCCATAGTATGCTAATCACCCTGTGATCCCATGCACAACCATCATACCAATACAACACAAGGAGTCTACCGACAAACTGGTTGGCTACTGGTACTGACCAAAACTCCCCTAGCGAATGCGCGTGCTCAACTCTTAGGTCAACTACATCATCTCGTCGGTAGTCAACTGGAATACTTAGGAAACGATAGGTGGTCCCTCCCAGATCCCAATGCCAGTTTGGGCTTTCGGTAGCCGTAGTGCCTGAAAGCTCCCGCTGGGCTACCCCCGGGTCCACTATCATCTCCATAGCCCAGTCCACCAGGTACCAACTCAGAATCTCTCGCCATCTAATCCCAAGAGAGTGATCAAATGTATGAATTCCTGCACATAGAACCAGTGTTGGGAGCATCTCGATAACATCTCGATTTTATCTCAAAATCATGATTTTTTGGCCTAGCTAATGTTTGTCGATTTTTACTGATATTTTGATGGTATCTTAATTTTGCGGATGTTTGTCGATTTTTACCGTTATTTTCCTGATTTTTACGATTTTTTGGTTTTCCAAACCCTTGCCGATTTTATCCTGATGCCGATGTTTGCAACATTGCATAGAACAACACGAGCATGCAGATTCTTCACCTTGTGCAACTCGTCGTCTCATCTCGCTATCTTGGTCAACACATGAAATCTGACTAGGTAGATTTGTCTCTCTCTTTCCAATGGGCAAAGGTAACCTAACAGTGCTGCCATCCCCGTCTATGTATGCCTGAAGAGGGCTGCTCCGATGCTCCAATGTGCACTCTAGCTACACCAATACAGAATTCAACCGCTCCCCAATGTGAGGAAATTTTGCCGTGGACTTGGCACAAATCGCTCTCTTGCCCTCCAACTCATTCTGCTGCAATATAGCCTCTCGCACTGATGTGAAGTTCCTTTTTAATGCTAGAACGTCGGCTTGAAACTGATGGAACAGCTGTAGATGGCCATCATCTAATACCTCTGTATCTTCTGGTGCTCCATTAAGGGGGGATACATCTCCTGACACCTCCCCCATCTGTTGTATGCTGCTATCACCCAAATACCTGGTCACGCCGTCCGTAACCTCATCAATGGATGGCACTACTGATGTATGCTCTACTCTCTCCACTAAGATATCAACCAGAGTGGTAAAAGAAGTCTCTAGCGAGGATGACTCCTATGTCACACTGGGTGTATCTATGTTGAGAATTGGGTAGGGTTAGGTTTAATTCAATTTCTCTTCTTGATAATTACTTGTGAGCTTACTTCTTTTACTTATGTCTTCTCTTCTTATCTTATTGTGCCTTTCATCTAGTCAATTACCAAAACACAAGAGACACAAATTTAGGCTCTTCAAGCCAGGGCCAAAAGCTCTCCCTCTTGGAGAGGAAAACCCACAAGAAATTCTTCTTATAGACTTTCAGTTGACAAGTACCATGACCATGACTCAGACCCTTGACCTATGTGTGCCTCCAAGACCTTGTCACTTCTTTCTTCTTGACTTCTTCTTGGTGATCCTTCCTTCAGCATTGCTTTGCACCAATACCAAGAAACTCAGTTCTTAATGAATTCCTTTAGTCCTCCTAGAGATTCTTCAACACCTTGTAGTATCTTCTTCTAGCCTCGGTATTCTAGATATACTTTAGCCCCTTGATAACACAGTCTTACCTTTCAAACTTCCTTTGTGCACTGATCTATACTTGCCTACTTAGAGAAACTAGATCTCTATTCAACAATACTTAGCTCAATTATATATGTCTTCAATAATCTTCTATTTTCACATTCTATGAGACTCCTTTTACAGTTTGCACCCCTCTATACTTGCACTGAGCAGCACTAGTCCTGAAAGCAATCCTCATACTTCTCTGTACCTTTGTATTTGTGATCCGCACTACAATTACATACTTGTTCTCCATACTTAAACACAATCCCTTCTACGGTTTTCTATCTCCTTTAACGCAGTCCTAACTCGCACTTGACACAGTTTTTTATGACCGAATTTGTTCCTGCACCCTTGTTTGTAAATCTCAGACTTGTTCGATTCTCTTTTCTGTCCTTTCGGCGCAGTATATATAGGGTTATATATAGTTGACCCTGTTTGTTAATAAGCCGACCTGTCATATAGCTATGGAGCTGACTCGATTACTGTTTATAGGCCGACTTGTAGGCTGTCTAGAAGAGTATTCCAATGCTGATCTTTGAGCAACATTTGAGCCATGTCTTCAAGGCTTACATGACAAGGTCTTGAGGCATACCTCTATGACTTCTCTCTTCATATACATGACTCATAATTAGTACATTTATGACAAGATGACAAATCCCTAAAAGACATCAAGAAGTAGTCTTTTGACCTATAATAAAAACCTTGCTCATGAAACTCATGAAGCAAGCATAACAAAAATACATTTTATTATCTTTGTCTTCTTCATTACATAAATACATAATTACATAGTCAATATGAAGACTGAACCTAGTTACACTTTTCAACATTCCCTCTTAACTAGGGAGGTATTCATAATGGTACATGGTCACTTTCAATCTGAAAAATCTTATAAGAAGAATCAAATTGGTAATTGCATCTGTATAGCATCATATCAATTAGCATTGTGCACGGCCTTAACTACCAACCCCATCTCTCAACGAGACAATGGGCTACAATGTTGGCGAGACACGTGACTTATAGACACCATAGTCATTGTCTCTCCAAGGTACATATTCCACCTAGGTGTTCCCAAAGTATGACCTTTTTGGACTATGCTTCTCTTGGGTAGCCAGCCCTCAAAGAATATCGGTCCCTTACTACTCTTACCTTGAATGCCCAATCTCATTCTCAAAGAGTATCGAATGCCGGATGATCACTAAATCCTCCATTCTGTCTTCCAGGTGAAGACTAGAAAGATGTGTCTATCCATTCTCTCCTCATGGCCTTCACTAAGACTTATGGCTATTAGTCTTGGTCTAGTGCATGACACATGAATTAGAGAATCATATATGTCACTCCCTTTTAACTAATGTGGAAAAAGTCAAAGTCGAGATTAAATCGACAAGGGTCCAAAAGTTGAAAAAACTCGATAAAGTCGGGAGTTTTTTGAAAAAGTCAGCAGAAGGTTGGCAAAACTAAAAAAATACTAAAATGTTCATTTTTGGAAAAAAACCTCGATTTTTTAGAAAAATCCCAATTTTTTAGAAAAAATCCCATTTTTTAGAAAAAATTCCGATTTTTTGGAAAAAATCCCGATTTTTTCAAAATATATATATATATATATATATATATATATTAAAGAAACTACCTCCCTCATGAGTTTTTGGAAGAAGGTGGCAAAAATTCGGGACTTTGAGGATAAAATCGCGACTTTTTCAGGGATTAAAAATTTGGCTGATAAAGTCGGCTCAAGGAAAAATTCGGGATTTTTTCAAAAAGTCAGGACTTTTAACTCAAGGACATACTTCATGTTTCTTCCAAGTAAGAAACTTACCTCCAGGCTCCCTCTTAACTAGGGACCTGCATCAGCAATGGTGAGACACCAGTTGCTGTTGAGATTTTGTGTAGTGGGGGTAGCATCGGATGTGCTCTAGCTCCTAAAATGTGTGGAGGGACTAGAGTACACATGATCTACAAGACCCAGAAAGGGATTTGGGAAATTCATCTGGTTTGGGAGATATTTAATTAATTAAGTATTTTAATGTATTTCCTAAGTCAACTTCGGAAAATTAAATAATTTAAATTAATTAAATTAAACATGTGATGAAATTGTCCTAAGTCACACGGATCAAGCTTTCTTTTAATCTTAGCCATTGATTCAAGATATGATCATGGTTGTTGGTTTCCCAATGGGAAAAGTATAAAAGAAAGGCTTGGGGTCATTTGTAAAGACAAACAGAGGCATAGCACTGAAGCTAAGATTAGATTCTAGGGCAGGGTTTGCTAAGAATTCTTAGAAGTGTTTCAGCTGCAGAGAGGGGAGTTTAGGCAAAGGGGATGGTTTGATTCGAGTGCTTAGAATCAACAAGAGGAAAAGAGTAGCTTCCAGAGGCAGTGCAGAGAAGCAGGAGCAGCAGCGACAGAGAGGGCAACAACTGCACAACGCAAAGGCAGCTTTAGCTACGCAGGTGTGGCGCAGTCTCTCTCAGGGCAACGTTAGGCTGCATGAGACCCTCAGGGGCAGCATAGGGACTGCATCACCTAGTCTGGGGTTACACAGCCCTTTCCAAGCCAGCGCTGAGGGATGCAGAGGCTGACGTAGGGGCTTCAGGGGCAGCGCTGGGGTTTCTAGCAGTGTTCATAATATCGGTATCAGCAAAATATCGGTGAGGGTCCAAAAAACATCTTATCGGCAATATCGGCGAAAATATCGGCAAATATCAGCAAGCATAAAAAAATCATTTTTTTAGATTTTTAAAAATTAGCCGATATTTTCAAAATTTGGCAATATTTAGCCGGTATTTTCAAAATATCGCGATATTTTGCCGATATTTTCAAAATATCGCGATATTTCAAATCTGAAAATATCACGATATTTTAAGGCTGAAATATCGTTTCCTTGAAAATATCGCGATATTTCCAATATTTCACAAAATATCGCTGATATGGTCAACACTAGTTTCTAGGGCCAAGATTTGGCTGAGTCCTGTAAATCTCGTTTGAGGGTGTGGATCAGTCAATATTTTGGCTTCAGAATAATAGGTGAGGTGCAGAGCTATATTTTCTCTATCGGGTTTTCTAGATTTGGAACCCAGATTTGTTGTATTCAGAAATACTCTTAATAATAAAACCCTTTAGCAGCGAGTAGACTGGTTTTCCCGTATTGGGTTTTTCTGAGGACTATTGTACAAAAAATCCTTGTGTCACTTTGTCGATGTGTGCATGTACTTTTTCTAGATTTGAATTGGTGAAATTTTGTTATGTGTTTTGCTTCAATATTAATCTGAATTTTCAGCTTCATAACTTAATTGAGTAGGAGCATAACCAGATCTAACAGTAGATTTCTGCATAAGTAACGTTCAAAAATTTTCACATGGTATCTGAGACCAATTGCAGATCTAGGAGGGTCACGAGCAGAAGACGGAAGGATCTTGCCGCAGAAAGCAGTAGGAAGTGCAACAACAGCAACAGAAGGGCAGATCTAAAGGGACAACGCAGTTTCAAAGAGAGCAGAGTTAAGCAGAGGGCAGGGTGATGCAGTCTTACGTTGTCTCCTAGCATGCCCACGTACTTACTGTGCAGAGGCAACGCTGGGATTGTCTGAAGCCAGCTAGGGTGACGCAGATCTGAAGCTGTGATATCCAAAAGTGCCTAAAGAAAAGTTGCAGAACTTCAGAAGGTGCTGGTGGGGTTAACTTTCTGAAGTTTTCAGAATTTTAGTCGAAGCACTAGTGACAAAGCGCTGGAGGAGATTAGCTTCTTAGAGAGTTTCTAGCCAAAGAAACTTGCAGATTGATCTGAGGATCGAAGAGAGTTGAATCATTGTTTGATTTGGAAGATTTCCAAGCAGAGAAATTAGTTGTTAGAGGGAGCAGAAGGTGCTTGTTTTGCCAAGGACCTTAGATCCAGATTTCTAGCACAGAGCTGAGGAGCTCCGATAGATTTCTGAGCAGATGGCTCCTCATGGACTACGTGATCAGGACAGATTGGATGACCTATCCAAGTTTTCAGTTTGGAAGGCGAGAATCCTCATAGTCCTAGAGGCATATGATCTAAGAGACCATGCAGAACAAGTCTTGGCCACACCGACCGATGCAGATCTCCCGAGGAAGCATAATGAAGCTGCAGGACATGCCAAGCCGCTGATAGTCCCACATATAGTCCCACATATCGCCGAGAAGAAAAATAATGAGATGTGGAAGGCCTTAACGTCCCTATATGAGGGAAAGTTCGACCAGAGGAAGATGCTTCTAGAGACTCAGATGCGGTCATTTATGATGACCAAGGGGGAAGACATGGAACATTTTCTCTTCAGATTATAGTCGATTAGAGACCAGTTGACTGCCACAGGTGAAAAGGTGGAGGATGATGTGATGGTCAGGACTGCTCTCAATGCAGTCACAGATGAGAGGGAAACCTTTGTCCAAACTATCTTGGGTAGAGCAGACCTTCCCGGCTAGGACAACTTGTGGGAAATCATGCGTCAAGAAGAACTCCGCAGAATCACCGAGAAGCAGTACAACACGAGATCGAGTAAGGCGAAGAAGGAAGATGAAGAAGATGCAGCCTTGGCATCAAAGAGGTAGCAACGAAAGAAGAAGAAGGATCTATCAAAGATCAAGTGCTTCCAGTGTGGCGAACTAGGAAATTTTGCCAACGATTGTCCTTAGAAGAAAAAGGACAAGGAAGCTTCTTCTTCCAAGGCTGTTGTGGCAGATGATGGGTCAGAAGATGATGCAGCCATGAGCGCTCATGAACCACGAAAGTGGGGCGGCATGGATCTGTAAAGAAGCTACCGAATATGGCGGGATCCTTGAGCAGCTCATCTCTTGGATCACATCCAAGCCACGGGAGCCTGAAGACAGTAGCAGGACAAGTGGAGCAGCTGGTGCATAGATAAAAAATGAAGTAGAGGCCGATCTAAAGGCTTGAAGGAGCAGTGTACTCCAGATGCAACAACAACGTAGAGGCAGCAGCAGCATAGGGGTTGACGTGAATTTAGCAACACAGAGCAGAGTTGGTTACGCAGAGCAGAGTTGTAGTAGCATGGAGGCTTCAGGAGGACATTGCAGTGCAGCAGTAGCGTGAGAGATTTCATCACAAAGGGTTGATGTGACTTCAGCAGTGAAAAGGGAGCCTGCTTACACAATGCAGAGCTATAGTTGTGCATCATCCTCCAGATGACAGCACAGTTCAACAGCCGATGGAGCTTTAGTGATGAGGTTGCAGCCCAACTGACTTGTCTGTCAAAGATTGGGTAGAAGATTCAGTTGCTTCTCTCAACAACTGAATTTGCAGTGCAGCAGATTAGTGGTGGCAGTTCTATGGGCAACACAGATGCAGCAGATTGAGAGGGAGTTGTTGTATAGATGTGGCAGTGTGGTGACAACGTCATGGGCAGTAGTACAGAATGGCAGCAGTAATGTAGAGTTGAGTGACAACAGGCCAATCATCAACAACATCGAAACCAGTGCCCAAAATCTTGTGATACATGGTGTGATGTATTGCTAGAGCACACTCTGTGCTAAGAGAGAGTGTTTTGTGTAGTGGGGGTAACATCGGATGTGCACTAGCTCCCAAAATGTGTGGAGGGACTAGAATACACATGATCTACAAGATCTAGAAAGGGATTTGGGATTCATATGGTTTGGGAGATATTTAATTAATTAATTATTTTATTGTATTTCCTAAGTCTAAACTTAGGAAAATTAAATAATTAAAGCTAATTAAATTAAACATGTGATGAAATTGCCTTAAGTCACACGGATCAAGCTTTCTTTTAATCTTAGCCATTGATTCAATATTTGATCATGGTTGTTGGTTTCCCAACGAGAAAAGTATAAAGGAAAGGCTTGGGGTCATTTTTAAAGACACACAAAGGCAGAGCACTGAAGTTAAGCTGAGATTCTAGGGCAAGGTTTGCTAATAATTCTCAGAAGTGTTTCAGCTGCAGAGAGGGGAGTTTAGGCAAAGGGGATGGTCCGATCCTAGTGCCTAGAATCAACAAGAGGTAGAAAACAGCTTCCAGAGGCAGCACAGAGAAGCAAGGGCAGTAGCAGCAGAGAGGGCAACCACTGCGCAACGCAGAGGCAACTTCAGTTACGCAGGTGCTGCGCAGTCTCTCTCAGGGCAGCGTTAGGCAGCAGGAGACTTACGCAGAGACCCTCGGGGGTAGCATAGTGTCTGCATCACCCAGTCTGGGGTTACACAGCCCTTTCTAGGCCAACGTTGAGGGATGTAAAGGTTCACGCAAGGGCTTCAGGGGCAGCGTTGGGGTTTCTAGGGCCAAGATCTGGCTAAGTCCTGTAAATCGCATTTGAGGGTGTGGATTAGTCAATATTTTGGCTTCAGAAAAACAAGTGAGCTGCAAGTCTATATTTTATCTGTCGAGTTTTCTAGATCTGGAACCCAGATTTGCTGTATTCAGAAATACTCTTAATAATAAAACCCTCCAGCTGCTAGCAGACCAGTTTTCCCACATTGGGTTTTGCTCGGGACTATTGTCCAGAAAATCCTTGTGTCACTTTCTCTATGTGTGCATCTACTTTTCCTATATCTGAATTGTTGAAAGTCTGTTATGTGTTTTTCTTTGATGTTAATCCGAAATTTCAACTTAATAACTTAATTGAGTAGGAGGAGCATAACCAGATCTAACAATAGATTTCTGCATAAGTAATGTTCAAAAATTTTCACAGTTGCTAATGAAGAATTCCTCCCTTGATGTCATGGATTTCGATATTGAGGAATCTTCAATGTTTGGCTTCATAGGGTACATATCATCCATCACTTTCATCCACGAGTCATGTCAACCATCATAAAGTGATTCATCAGTCTTTCTCATCTGGTACACCTTTATGCCATGCTTCTTTCCTTCGAACCATCTCCCAAGGATCTTACATCCTTCCACATGATTGGCAGACTTGCATAAACTTATCCAGATAAACATATACATAAGAACGTTTAAATCAAAAGTTACCTCAGTGATGATCTTTCACCATGACATTTTCTTGTAGGCATCGGCATCGACATCCTCTCTTCAAATTGACACATCTCCTAAAGATATGTATTTTCAAGGGTCTTCTTGTTTACCATACTTCTATCAGAGTCCACATATTTTTCTAGGAGATCTCCTTGTCACATCTTCTTGGCTTCGGATGATAATTGCCTCTTGACATGGTTTCCCTTCGTGATCTCTTCCTTTCTTTTTCCACACAGCTTCATTCCCAGGAACTTCCAGTATCCAGTTCCTTGTTTGCATACGACCACCTCATATTCCATACGAGGACATATTTGATTTCATCTGTTAGTGGCAACTTGTGCACTAGAAGAGATACTCCTTCCTTTGATCAGAAGGTGATGAATTTCCAGGAGATCTCCTAGTCACATCTTCTTGGCTTCGGATGATAACTGCCTCTTGACATGGTTTCTTTTCGTGATCTCTTCCTTTCTTTTTCCACACGGCTTCATTCCTAGGAACTTCCAGTATCCAGTTCCTTGTTTGCATACAGCCACCTCATATTCCATATGAGGACATATTTGATTTCATCTGTTAGTGGCAACTTGTGCACTAGAAGAGATACTCCTACCTTTGATCAGAAGTTCATCACTTGCAGCCATAGGACATGACTTCACAACATCCAGTGTCAACATATAGATATATGTACCTCATCCTTTTCCTTTTGAGTCATCCTGCAACAATTTTACTAGAATGAAGAACTTCATTCCCTTGACCTGTTTATCAATATGTCATCATGTTTTAATCCCCGAATTCTGCAAGATAGAATACCCGATGAAACTTTTTTCTTTCCTTCTAGTCAGTAAATCCAGAGAGGACTCCATTAGAAAAATGTCAGCACCTATTTCCATATTGATAATTGAATGATGACCCTTGATCTAGATGACTATCTTCCTTCAATCCTGTTATCAGTGAGGTTCCTAGGAGCTACTTCTTCAAGTGCTCCTTCGATGCTTCTATCATGATGCTATTAGTATACACTGCTTCCTATCATACTATTTTACAACCAACAGAAAACACTTAAAGAGAAAGATGATCTCAATCATAATAGAGATCTTTCGCTTCTTCTTTCTTAGATTTCTTTGCATTAGGTTCTTCCCTTTCATCTGTGACATGGGCTTCTTCCTTTTTCCTCTTGTCCTTCCCAGATTTAAGACAAATTCTTTTATAATGCCCAAGTTCATTACATCCAAAGCATCGTACTTTGTCCATATTTCTTCTTTTATTCCGAGGACCAAATTTTCTGAATATTCCTTTCTTCCTGGACATGGCTGCAAAGGCTTGATTCCCTTCACATGATCCTGTATCAACTTTGGCTGTCAATCTTGTTTCCCCTAGTTTACATAGAGACCATAGATCCTTGAATGGTGTTGCTTCTTTGTTCCTGTATAAACTTGAAGTGAAGTTTCCCCATTCTTCCGGTAGAGCATTCAGTACCACTGTAGTCATCTCACTATCAGAGAATACTTCTCCCAATTCCCACAATTGGTCTCTAATTTCATAAATCCTCATAGAATATGAAGTGATTCTTTCCTCGCTTAACAATTTCATCTTGTATAGTTATTGTCTCAGAGAGATTGTTTCTCCTGCAGTACTCACGAAGAATAGCTCCACCAGTTTCTCATATATTTCTTTCGCAATTTCTAGTTTTGATACATAGGGTATGAGTGAGTCCTAAATGGATTCTATGAGAATCCTCTGGGCGCTGATTTCTCCTTTCATGTATTTGGCATGAGTTGGAGCATCTTCTTTTGAGGGTTGAATTGTAGATCCTTCGATGTAGCCCTTAATTTCGTCTTCGATTAGATTCAAATCTGCTTTGTTCTTCCATGCACTAAAGTTTGATGACCCAACCAATTTGTTGCTCTCTTTGCAATAAGTCATTTTGACAGATTTAGAGGAGGTCATAGATACTTACTTGAATAGAGTGACTTACTCCTTCTAGCAACTTCCTTGATGATGATGAAGATGAAGTTAGGAACTCCCTCTTAGATTGAATTCTCCAATGTAGATGTCTTAAAAGGTTATGGATAAAGTTGGATGGTGCTTGATGATGTGTCTTCCAACAATGTCTTCAATGTCATAAATCTTTGATGGCAAAGATTATCTCCTTGATGAGTGGGTCCTTTGAATGATATTGAAGGTCTTCTTGAAATTGCTTGAGAATCTTCCTTGCAAACATATTTGATTTTTCAACTCAAACTTTGACCTGCACTTTGATTCTTGCTTCCTTGAGTGTCTCCTTGCTAAGTAGCCCTTGCCTTTAGCACCTTAGCTTTGATTCCATGTTGAGAATCAGGTAGGGCTAGGTTTAATTCAAATTCTCTTTTTGATAATTACTTGTGAGCTTACTTCTTTTACTTTTGTCTTCTCTTCTTATCTTATTATGTCTTTCATCAAGTCAATTACCAAAACACAAGCGACACAAATTTAGGCTCTTCAAGCCAGGGCCAAAACCTCCCCCTCTTGGAGAGGAAAACCCATTAGAAAAACTTCTTATAGACTTTCAATTGACAAATCCCATGACCATGCCTAAGACCCTTGACCTATGTACGCCTCCGAAGACCTTTTCACTGCTTTCTTCTTGACTTCTTGGTGATCCATCCTTCAGCACTACTCTGCACCAATACTAAGAAACTCGGTTCTTAGTGAATTTCTTTAGTCCTCCTAGAGATTCTTTAGCACCTTGTAGTATCTTCTTCTAGCCTCGGTCTTCTAGATATACTTCAACACCTTGATAACACAGTCTTACCTCTCGACCTTTTTTTGTGCATTGATCTATACTTGCCTACTTAGAGAAACTAGATCTCTATTCAGCAACACTTAGCTCAGTTTTTTATGCCTTCAACAGTCTTCTCTTTTCGCATTCTATGAGACTCCTTTTACAACTTGCACCCTTCTATAGTTGTACCTAGCAACACTAGTCCTAAAATCAATCCTCGGACTTCTCTATACCTTCGTATCTGTGATCCGCACTACAATTACAGACTTTTTCTCCGTACTTAAACAAATTCCCTTCTTCTTCGCTTTTCTATCTCCTTAGTCCTAACTCGCACTAAACATACTGATATATGACCGAAGTTGTTCTTGCACCCTTGTCCGCAAATCTCAGACTTGCCTGATTTTGTTTTCTGTTCTTTCTACACAGTATATATAGGGGTATATATAGTTGAGACTGTTTGTTAATAAGCCGACCTGTCATATAGTTATGGAGTTGACTTGATCACTGTTTATAGGCCGACTTGTAGGCTGTCTAGAAGAGTATTCCAATGTTGATCTTTGAGCAACATTTGAGCCATGTCTTCAAGGATTACATGACAAGGTCTTGAGGCATACTTGTTTGACTTCTCTCTTCATATACATGACTCATAATTAGTACATTTATGATAAGATTACAAATCCCCAAAATATATCAAGAAGAAGTCTTTTGGCCTATATAATAAAAGCCTTGCTCATGAAACCCATGAAGCAAGCATAGCAAAAATACATTTTATTATCTTTGTCTTCTTCATTAAATAAATACATAATTACATAGTCAATATGAAGACCGAACCTAGTTACACTTTCCAACAATCTGCGTGCTCTATACAATTTGATGTGCCCTCAACCTAATGCTTAACCTCCTCCTCAGGCTCTTGATATCTATAGCCAGGTCTCCACTAGCAAAAGCACCCTCTGGTCTCACCCTCTAACCATCCCTGGTTCTGTCGACTATCCCCATATGATGCGGATGGTTGCGTCCCCACAGTCTTTGTACCTCTAGTGTCTTTGCTGTAAGGATGAGTATGGGTTTGGTCTGTCACCCTTCTCAACTGGGTCAACAAATCCCACCCGAGAATTCTTGCATACTGAATTTCCCTTGAGCCATGGGTTTGTCTACAGTTTCACTGGTAACTGTGCCTACATACTCGAATCTTCCATGATCTTACTAGCTACCCACAACTAGGCCAAGATCATGCTTTGATACCAATGTAATTTTCCAAATTAAAATTTATAGCTAATAACAAACACATGAACTAGGCTATAGCAAATAAAATCACAAATATGCATGCACCATCAAAAACACCAAGAAACTGGGCAAATAAGCTAAGCCATTTTATTAAGTTATGAATTGTAAGGAGTACATTTAGCAGGGAGCAAGTGCAACTGGGCTTGCATAAGCAAGCTGGAGCAAACCAGGTGGAAGAGATGACCCCAAGAGCTAGGAAACTTCAGCCCAACATTTTTTTCCGCAAACCCAGAAATTTGCTATTGCTGTTGCACTAGAAATGTTGAGAATGGCCCTCTATGGTGCCCGAAATCGACTGAAAAAGCAATTGTAGCTTCTCCCAAAAATACTTGACCAAACCCAAAGAGGAATCTGCCGCAAACCAAACACCCGAAAAACCCACAAAATGGTGCAATTATCGGTTGAATAATGAAATGTACTGCTGAATAAATAGGGGATTTCTGGCTCGAATATTGCTCGGAAAATTCTGCAAATTTAACCCCAAACTCCTCTCAGCAAACCCACAAAAACGCAAAAAGGGTTTTGGCTAATTCTGACCTTCCAAAATTTCCTTATTTTGGCACTACGCCCTCTTGAACAAAGACTTCGTCCCCCAGTGATGAAATTTGGTGAAATCCTTCTTATTCCTCCTCAATCTGCAATAGGAATGATATAGGAAATGTTCCCAAATGTCGAGGAGAGGTTTCACATCGAATCTCGGTACAAGATAGCTGAAGCCAGCTCCACAAAACATTGTCCAGTGACTCCCTGTGCAGGCCCTAGGAAGATAAATTCTTTCACCTCAATAGCAGGCTCCAAAACTTACCACAAAGGCTAAACTCCCCCTTAAGTAACTCCATTAATTTTCTCTCAGAAAAACACTCTTGGAAGCTAGTTGAAATTCGTGGTACGATTTCTCTAGTGCATCCTCCCTGTATTACGAATTGGCTGAAGGAATTTGAAATGTGCTACCATACTCCACAATCCCTCTCGCCAAAGTAGCAATATCTTGCCTCCCTAGGGTGGCACTCGAAGTCCACCGAAGGAAGGGTGAGTTCTCCCCTTGGAGCACTCTATGCTACGCAGCACTTGTGACCCAACTAAACAGCTTGAGCAACAAAGGAAATAGATGAGTGAACCAAAGATCCCAATAGCTTTTATGATCCTTCTATTTATAACTTTTTCTTGCCTCCTCATGTGGGTTCCTCCATCCAGTATTTCGACCTCCTTCCCTTAGCAATTCGATTTTCTCACCAGGTGGTGCGTATTTCTTGTGGGTGTGTCCCTGACATTGCACTAGCAAATTAATTTCCTATTTCTCCGAAGTCCCATATCCCATATGTCAAAAATATCTCCAATTCTCAATTTACAAAATTGTGCTATACTTGGCACCTCCCCAGTAAACTCCATTAACTCCCTCAGATGAAAAATCAAAGTTGGGGACATTACACACCAACTCTTTATCAGATAGAATTTCACCAATTGTTGACAGTTGATCCTTGATTTTTGATATCCTTGTGGAGTATGCTTGAATGGTCTCTCTTTTGTTCATCTTAATGTCCTTGAGTTGATTCTTCAAAGCAAGGATTTGACTCAAGTTGTTTGCTTGATACAATTCAGTTAGCTTGTCATACATTTCCTTAGATTTCGTCAAATTGAAGATATAGGTGATGAGATGTTCTCCAAGAGAATCAGGGTTAATCTTTTTAGCCTTGAATTTTCCTTTGTTCTATCTGACCTTGATAGCAACATTCGAATTTTCTGGTAGATCTGCTACCTTAGCTTCAACATATTCCTAGTACATCATGCTCCTCCAAAGTAATATCCTACCTTACCTTCCATGAACCAAAATTTGAAGCATCGTTCAACTTCTCTTCATTCTTGAAGTAAGAAGTGTTAAAAAATCAAAAAATATCAACAACAACATATGTAGGCACTCAACTAGGGAGAAAACCCCTCTATAGGGGGAAGACCCTTGTTAGTCAAACTTGTCATTGATGTCAATATGGCATTATTGGAGATGGAAAGTATTCTTGATAACCCTTTCGTGATGTTGCCCTCTACTCATGTGATGAATGAATTAACCATAAGCATAACCCTAATTGTTGAAATCCTTGATGAAACCCTAAACCCTAATTGTCGAAATCCTTGATGAAGCCCTAAACTCTAATTGTCGAAATCCTTGATGAAACCCTAATCTTAGTAAATCCCAAGAATGGTTCGTTGGCAAAACACATAAATGTATAAACCCTAAATCCCTAAAGCTGTAAATCCATATGCCAATTTAATAAAATTATAACTGTATTTCTAGAAATATACATATGATAAAAACTAGCCAAAAATAGGAAAAAAGAAAATTATATACATAAAAAGGAATATATAAATATATATAGAGTACCTATATAGTTGAAGTTTGATCAATCCAAAAGATATTGGACATTGTTGAAAAGATGAAGCAAAAGAGGTAACGTTGCCATTGAAAATAAAAGTAATTGGACGTTGGATGATGGACCCCACAGAGCTAAATGATTCCAATCATGTTGGACGTTGTGTGTTGGACGATGGACGTTGCATGAAAAAATCAACTTAGATCGAATTTATCACGTTAACATTGCATGTTGAACAGAGGATAATGGACGTTGCCAAAACGATAGTCTGTTTTTTCAAGTCGGCTTCAACCTTATATGTCGGCTCTCTCACTGTCACAGTTGTTCGATGCAAGAGAAAGGAATAAACTAATGTTGAGCAGATCGATTTGTGAAGATCTCAAGTGAGTAGAAGCATAGTGAGAAAAGAACATACTCGCACATGGGATCACGTCATTGTAGAGCAGAAGAAAGAAGAAGGGATGCTGACCAAAAATAAAAAATGAGATAGTCGCAAAAAAAGCAACCCAACAAAAAAAAAGGATGGAAACCCAGAATCATATTTTTCACAATCCAGTGATGCGATGACTATCTCAGCATATATCAGTCCAGTGATGCGGTGACTCTCTCAGCGTATGTCCATCCAGTGATGCAGTGACTCTCTTGCATCAAGTAAAGACCAATTCTCATTTGCAAAGCTCAGATTGTGTGGACAATCTTCATACTTGTGGACTGTCACTCACATATAGACCTGTGGACCAACCTGAGAAAATCTGCGAATAGAACGTGAGGCATTTTTGGTGACTACTCTACAAATTGGAGACCTCGGCAATGCTTTTGGAAAACCTATGTGATATCTCTTGAGGTTTCAAAGTAGAGGACCAAGTTACCTTGTTTGCTTTGGACAGTGGACAGTCACCAGCTTTGAAAGCTCGGACAAGGAGTGGAGACCTCTTTGAAATGTTCGGACCAACAGTTGACAACCACTACAGTAGCTCAGAATTGTAGTCCTATGGAGTAGCTTCAAAACAAGCCTCGGAACTGAGTTAAAGCCTCAGACCAGCGATAAAAGAGCTCGGTTCTGTGGAGGAATAAAAGAGCTGCATTACAGCAGAATTTTGTCTTCAAGTATTCAAAGAGCCTTGGAATTCTTGACAGTATTTTTGGTAGCTTTGAAGAGTAGTCCCTTGAGAAGTTCGTGGAGCAGTTTATTATTGAAGATATTTGAATGATGTTTTTGAAGTAGTATTAGAAGTCTTTGAAGCAATTGAAGACCCCTTGAAGGTTGATATGGAGATCTATTAACATCACTCTTGGAGCATCTTGTGAAGGCACTCTTGAAGAATCTTGAAGGACATCTTGGAGTAACTTGAAGACATATTGAAGATATTATGGAGATAATGTTGAAGACGATGATGCATTGATGAAGCCATCATGAAGTGACCTTGGAGAAATTGTTTGAGTACGATGAAGAGCACCGGTGACTCCTTCTAAGAAGAAAAAGGTTGTCATTGATGACGTAATGTGGAGACTATAATGAAAACTAAGTGAAGATTGACAGGGCTCATCGGTGAAGACATTGGGAGCCATAAGTATAACCAAATATATCTTGGCGAAATGAAGCAGAAGGTTGGAGCCTCATAGAGACAAGGTTGGTGCCTCGGAAGATAGGGTTGGAGCCCTTGAGGTTGGTGCCTCAGAATTGACAAGGTTGGTGCCTTGAAAGATAGGGTTGGAGCCCTAGAGGATAGGAGTCCTCAAGAGACCAGGTTGGAGCTTGTACCAGATATAGGGTTGGAGCTGGATGGTCGGGTGCCTGCACTGACCTACGGGATAGTTTAAGTCCAAGTCGGTGCTTGGAAAATACAGGTTGGAGCTTGGGAGATTGAAGAATGGTGTCTTCATCTAGGGTTGGAGCCCTACATATATTGTACTTGATTTATTGTAAAGAAGAAATTAATAAAAGCATTTATTCTTATTGTTCATTTTGTGTTCTAAATATAAGTGAGCTAACTGGTAAAATTAATAATTGAAAAGAAATACTGATTCACCCCCCTCTCAGTATTTCCAACAACCCTGTCAAACTCTTCCACTAGTAAATCAAATTGAGATACACCAAGACCTTAGACCTAGAAAACTTTCCTCCACCAAGACAACCTTCCAAGATGATTCAACAAACTCCAGTAGTCTCTTTTTGTCCAACAACTTCAACCCACCAGCGATCCGGAATTTCGACCCTTCCAACAACCTAACAACTTTGCACATTTGAGACAGGGAGAGAGAGAATTCAACTTCTTATGTTTGAAAAAAACTTCCTTCTCCTTCGCTAGGATTTACTTCTTCCTTGAATTTCTCACCCTTTTTTGTACTCCAACAACAACAGATCGAACTTGTTGTAGATGTACTCCAAATGAGTCAAGTTGTTTCCCTTTTATAGTGGTTTCTGCCTCTGTAATTAGGCCGACTTGTCCAGGTTGAAGCCGACTTGGTGGAGGAGGCCTAAATGACCTATTTTACATAAATATAAATTTCTTTCTTGATTGAGAGTCCAAGAAGTGTCTTTTACATTATGACATGGACAAGGATGTTGAAATTTTGATATTATATGTTGTTACAATCACGTATATCCAGAAATTCTTTATGTTGCAAAATAAGTTAAGTAATTGTAGCTAGAACATAAACTATATAAACCATATGCACAATGGAAGACAACCAAGAACTCAATGAGACACAAAGATGTTAAGTTAATGACCAGGGAAAAACCCACTAGGTGAAAACCCAACTAGATTCTTCTTCTATTTGAAATCAATTGTTCAATAGAGATACAAAGTAAAATGAGAGAATGAAGAAGTTCGACCAAATCTGAAGAATATCTTTGATAACAGTAGTTGATGCGAACACTAATATCACTTTGACTCTCCAAGATCTGCTCTTGCTCTTCAACACTCTTTTTCTCTCTCTCTCTCTCTCTCAATCTTCCTCTAGATTCTCCAACTCTCTCGTTTTCAAGTTCAAATTCTCCTTTCACAAGCACAAGTAAGTATGTCAAGTGAGGATGAGAGACACAAATATATAGGAAGAACAAGGATGTTGAATTCATGAGGGAGTAACTCCTATGCCTTGAGGAGTTACATATGCCAAAATAGGAATGTAACTTATGCCATAAAGGAGAGGAGCGTAACTTATGCATTTAGGAGAGATGTGTAACTTACCCTGAAGCTATCTATGCGAGCATACCAAGCTCTTGGAGCTTGCTTCAAACCATGAGGGTTTTCTTTAGCCTACACACGAGTTTTTGGATCATGTACTTCAAAGTCTTGTGGTTGCTCCACAAATACATCTTCTTTAAGGAAGCCATGTAGAAAACCAGTCTTCACATCCATTTGATGAAGAGACCATCCTTGGCTAGTAGCTAGAGCTACAAGATCGGATGGTAGTGTAACATAAAATAGGTGCAAAAATTTCATCATAGTCTATTCCCTCTTACAGAGAAAAACCTCGAGCCAAAAATATAGCTTTATATTTTTCAATACTGCAATCAACACCATGTTTAAATTTATACAACCATTTAGAAGATACAACGAATTTACCTTGGGGTCTTGGAACCACTTCCCATACATCATTATGAACGACGGATTCATATTCTTCAAACATTGTATCTTTCCACACTTGGGCCTTTACAGCTTCTTCAAAAGTGCACAGTTCAACTTGAATAATGTTGCTCATGGCTACAACATATTCTTGGAACCAACAAGGTTTCTTTCTTTCTTTGAAAGTTCCTCTAGGGGCAGCATGTTTATCAACATCTTGAAGAGTGCCACGAAGCCATAATGGTCTCCTTTTAGAAGGAGGATCACATGGAGGAGGATCCAAAGGATCCATGGGCTCCATGGGTTCATGAGCAATATCAATTTTAGCTTCAGGATCTTCTTTTATTTCAAATACAACATCTTGACTATCAACATTAACGGGAGGAAGAGGAGTGTCTCTTACTTTTCCAAGAGCTTCATCTTCATAAAATGTTACATTCCTGCTAAATTCTATATTTCTTTGACTTGGTACGTATATTCCATAAGCTTTAGAATTCTCACAATAATCAACAAACATCCCTTTCTTGAAAGTTCCAACTTGTTCCTTTTCTCTTTTGGGACATGGAAGTAGACAAGACAACCAAAGATCCTCAGGTGCCCAACTTCGTGCTTCTCGCTAGTGAAGACTTCTCAGGAGTCTTGTTGTTTAGGGCACAGTGAGGAGATCTATTTTGAACATAGATAGTTGTATTTGCAGCTTCTCCCCATAGAAACTTTGGCAATTTATGATCATGCAACATAGCTTTGACCGCTTCCATGATATTTCTATTCTTTCTCTCGGCTACACCATTTTGTTCTAGGTAATATGGTACAATGGTCCCTTTTTTATTCCAGCTTCTTTGCAGAAGTCAATGAAATCAATGGCAGTGAACTCTCCTCCATTATCAGATATGAAAATTTTGATCTGCTTTCTAGTTTTGTGTTTCTCCTTGAGATTTGTAATCTTTGAACATGTTAAAAGTTTGAATTTTATTTTTCAGAAAATAAATCCATGTTTTGCGAGAAAAATTACCCATAAAGATAATATAATACAAGTAACCACCTAGAGAAGTTATAAGCATTGGTCCACATAAATCAGAATGTACAAGATGCAATGCCTAACTTGTTCTACTTTTGCTTGAAGGGAATGGTCCCTTCACTTGCTTTCTGCTTGCACATCCTTGGCAAATACTATCACGATCAGATCTTATTTCCAACATTCTGAAAACCATTTTTCTCACATGAGGTAATGCTTTGTAGTGCAAGTGAGTGAACCTTCGGTGCCAAAGTTCACTTTGATGATTGATGTCATGGATTAGTGCATGAATAGGTCTTCCATTGATTTATCTTCCAAAGATGATATGGACACAAGATTCTTCTTTAAACAAGCACATATCTTGAAGAGTCAAAGTTTTACCTTGATCCAGATGGAAAGAAACGAAACTAGAATCCTTTATGGGATATGTAGAGTTATCTCCAAGAATAATCTTCAAATTTGTCTCCCTCTCAACCAGATTAGAGAGTACTTATTTGTAACTAGTAAAGTGCTTTGAAGCACCACTATCAACCAACCAACTATCACAAGAATCTGCAGGAGATGAACTAGAAAGAGTAGAAACTAGAAAGTATTCTGATTGAGTCTTGGTTGTATTATTATCATACCTTTGGTTCCTTAAGGAATGGTTGTTTCCTCTGCGAGCAGTAGGAGCTTCTCTTCTTCTTTTGTAATCACATTTGTTGGAGCAATTGTTCAAGTTGGATTTTGATGCTCTTTTGTTTTCTGAACCGTCACGAGCATAGTGGCCATTCTTGCGACAATTGTAGCGTTGGACTTTTGATACGTCTTTGGTCCATTGGGAGGAGTTGTTGGGGGAAAACTTTCTTGAATAGTGCATTCCTCTTCTTTCTTTCTTCCTTTTTCCTTGTACAACAAAGGGAGTAGGTTCTCCCTCCTCATGCTTGGGAATTCTCCCTTTGGAAATCATTCTGGCTTCATCTTGACTGCACTTACCTAGGAGCTCATGAAATGTAGGAAACTTGTCATTATTACTGATGGTAGTAATAAAAGTTTCCCAAGAAGAAGGAAGACCTCCAAGAGTAATCAGTACCAGTTTTTTATCTGAAACAACTTCACCAAAAGTTGACAACTGATCTTTGATTTTTGATATCCTCATGAAGTATGCTTGAATGATTTCTCCTTTGTTCATCTTAACATTCTTGAGTTGATTCTTTGGAACGAGAATTTGACTCAAGCTGTATCACTTGATACATTGTAATCAGCTTGTCATACAATATTTTGGCTTTCTTCAAATTGGAAACATAAGTGATGAGGTGGTCTCTAAGAGAGTCAAGGATAATCTTTTTATCCTTGATTTCTCCTTTCTTGTATCTGGCCTTGATAGCAACGTTACTGCTCAAACTAGCAAGGGTCCTAGGAGGGGATCCTATAGAGCAATTGCTAGGCCAAGGGGAAATGATGGAGCGATAACCCACTGTCACCTCAGCGAAGGATCCTTGCTCTTTATAGACTTTGACTAATGAGAGGAGACCCGACATAAAGGGAATCACCAGACGAAAGGATAAATAAGAGGATGAGTGATTCCTAAGGCCTATTCACAAGAGATTCAATTAGAGAGATTGCTCGCTTTGAAAGCAAGGTGATAGGCTCTTTAGGAAGGGCTAAGAGGATACTTGAGCCTAGGTTTAGAGGATTCGCCTTGACAAGGGGCTTCCTAGACTTAAGGGTCCTTATGGAGAAAAGGATGCTATGCAATCCTTGCGGAATCAGAGTTGTAGAGTTGTGGGATCACAAAGAACCCAAGTGGACCCAGAGTAGGTCAAGGGTATAGAGTTGATCAATCGCAGAGGGGCCTGACCTAATTAGGGAAGAGGAAAGGATCAAAGGACTAATTTTCTTTTGAAATTTGAATGCAATGATCCAAATGAGGACAATAACCCAAACTAGCCTAGGGAGAGAAATGGTCCTCGAGCTAGGGCTTGCGATATCTCAGGATTCCATTGTCAGCTTTGATTCAAATTTGGAGGACCTCTTGAGCAAACACCAATGCAATAATGGACCAATTTTCAAGGTGTTTGGATGGCTAGACAAGATTTTACTTGATGCCCTAGGTGATCTTCTAGGGTTAGGCCTAGAATTTGGAAAAGTGAAGAAAAGAGAGGTAAATTTGACCACCAAAGGGATACGAGGATTAGTGCCTTATTTTGGGCTTAATGGAGTCAAGATACACATAGATCATGAAATTTTGTGAGCTAAGAAGCCCTAATTGGTCTTTGGTAGCCTCTCCAGGGGAAACAACTAGATCAATAGAGATTTATACTTCAAATTTGTGAAAGAGTCAAAGTTTGAGGTATTTAACCTAAGAGGCGCCTCTAGGAACATTCACCCAATCCCTCAAAGGTCAACGCATGCATTTAATCACTTATTCAAGGTCCCAAAAGAATTTCGCATTACATTTAACACATACAAGAATAAAGATAACGACATACATATAGTTAACCAGTAATATAACAAAAATAACATCAAAATTTCGACACACATGAGAGAGAGAGTATATCCATTGATCAACTTCGCATTAGAGAAGTTTCGAAGACAATAGCGAAAATCCAAACATCATAGTGCATCAACAAAAGCACCAAAAATTCATGCCAGCGAAAAGTTCGAAATCTCATAAGAGATACTAATCCAATCCAAGTGATGATGAGAGAAATGAATCATCCTTTCATCTATTTATGCAATCCAATAGGGGATTCAAATAGCCTAATTTGTCTTATTTAGACCCAAATAATAAAATAATGCTCAATAATGACATGACTTGGTGACAAGCCCACCAAGATAGCTCATTAAAACAAAGAATAACCTCTCAAGAGGGAAAAATAATGAATATCATGAGTCGTTGGGCTATTGAGAAGGCCTAATGAAGTCCAAAGTGTGCCATGGCAAAAGAATGGACTCCAAACATAGTGGACAAGGGTTTGGTCCCTTGTTTTCCAAGAAAGTCACTGTGGTGCTCCCTAGTGGGTGTGGGGTCACAAGGACATCCTCATGGGTCTCCAAGTGGATCGATAATTCTTGTAAACTATATATAACGGCTAGGATGATGTCATAAGTCCTCTATGGTGCTCATCTAGACCTCAGATCATCTGCGAAGTGTATGGTGCAAGTGTGGAGTCGATTGGGCATGGTGAACCAGGTGTATCATCCTCATGCAAAAGGTGGAACACGAGCAATCAACGAGTGGTGCTGGGGATCCATGAAGTACTCTCTACTATGGTGGAGGCCCATGGCTCTCTATGCTCAGCCTACAAGTGCCAAAGTGGCCCTCTAGAGGGTTAGGACCTCGTATAGGGAGACCAAGCCCCAAATGGAGACCCACTTGCAATCTTGCATAAAATCGAATGCGTTCCCTTTCCCTCCAATACAATAAATCATTAAAATAATCAAGTAAAAGAGCTTACAAGTCATGGAATCAATGGGTCACTTTCATGGTGGCATGCCCTTCCATAGTGGGCTTTGGCATGTACAAGTGTCTCCAAGCTCAATAGGGGGTTAATCAAGGACCTTATTAGGTGGTTTCAACCTCTAAAGGGGGTGACATGTCTATGGTACATCTCTCAAATGGTAGGTGGAAAGTGATATAGTAATGGAGCGAAGGGGAATCATCTAGAGCACATGTCATGGTACAAGGGTTGCTATGATAAGGGAAGCCCACACTTGGGTACATGAGGGTAGGAGGGGGGAAATCATGGCACATGAGTTACCCCGGACTTTGTTTTTCCACTCTTCTTCATATTCCTTTTTCCTTTGATTGATTTTTCTTCATAACTTCTTGGGGCCCTCTTACCCACCACTTGTGGGCTAAGTCACAACGTTCGTGTTTGTGTTCAAGTTTGACGTCCTTGAAATTCAAATAAAATTCACCACCCAAAATTTTTCCGGTAAAATTCAGCATAAATTTCGACATAAAATTTAAATTTAAGTTTAGGCTAGCTGAAAAACACATTTAACCACAGTTCTTCACAAATAAATCATGTAGAATACCCCATAAAAAGCAAAAAATCACCATTAACTTTCACTAAATCCATACAAACAATTACAATTTATTTCACTGGCGATACATCACAATAGAATTATATCTCGATTAACAAAACTATAAATTGACAAAAAATAATTTTTGTTTTTGTTAGTGAATTCTTTTAATCGAACTGAACAAAAATTTCATTATTCATCCCGATGATTCATCCCTCTCAATGGGTTGGTTGACAAAAACATTACTTGAAGAAGATTGATTATCATTCCTATTAGACAAATCTGTCAATTGGAATAGAAACCTTTCTCTTTTTTTCAATGATTCCAAATGCCCCAGTGGCCTAGTGGCTTAGTTATCCAACTTCCTGTTGGCTCGGTTATCCAATTCCCAAAGGCCTGATTATTTGATCGATTGGGGGTGGAGTGAGCGAGTGTGAGTGCAAGTGATGTAGATTTTCACGCAATGCTAAGTTTTAGCGTCAAATTCATAAGGGTTACCAAACTTACAATTTTTTTTTTTAAATTATAAATGATGGATAAATACTAAACCACAAAATCTTGAAATAAACTTCAATGATGTTTTGGATAATTTCATTGAATTTTCATCGAATTTCATCGAATTTGTTCGTATTCGTGTTCAACATAAAGTTCGTGTTCGTGTCCGTCATAAAATTCAGCAAACAAAAACGAATTTGTTCGAATTGTTTTGAGGATCGGCGAATTTCGAATATGAAGGATTAAATTTGCCAAACCAGGTGACTTAGCCTGTGGGTAGTCTATATAAGAGAAAATGTTTCTCCTATATGATCCTTAGTCGATAGCCAGTAGCCCCTTGCAGCCACTAGATAGCTCAATGTGCCATTTTATCCGCCATTTGGGCTAGCCATGTGGTCCCTCGACCACTTGTCATGAATGCATGTTTGAAGGTGGGTCGCTTGACCCCAAAGGTATGGCTTTTCATTGATATAGTTGAGTAATTTTCCTTACTTTTCATGGGCACTTTGGGCATGGATTGGTGGGGCTGTTCGATGTAAAGAGTAGGTAGGGCTTGTATTCTTGTCACCACTACCCGATTTCGTGGTTACCCTTGTATTCTAGTCCCGTGGGATCTCCTCTACTGACCATTTTGATTTTGGGTTGGCACTACATAGGAAACCCCGATTTTGGTTGTCTGGTCCCGCTTCTTGATACCACCTGCGTCACTCTTGTTCCTCTCATTTTAGCCCCATTCATCTATTTTCCCATCCGGGTCCACATGTGTCCATTGGGTCCACATAGGGTTAGCCTTCCCCTCCCCTTGCCCACACCTTGATTCGAGCCTGGAACGATGCCTCAGAGGTTGGAGCTAAAAAGAAAAGAAAAATAATAATTTGGCCCGTCTCAACAAGAAATGTATCACAAAATGTAAAAGTGGTCGGAATATACAATTTTAGCATGTGGGCAAAAGCCAAACATGATCTCTACCCCTTATCTGTGGCCATCACCCTGGTTCCTATGGGCCCTAGATGAGCCCCCCTCTATCATTAAGGAACCCATGATTGTCCCAATCCCTGGTGGGCAATGAACCACCCCACCTTAAGGGGGTATTCATTGTTACATATTACACATCATGCTCTTATCCCCTGGAGCCCCGAGTAGTTATGAAGAAAAAACAATAAAAGGCAAAAGGCATATGAAGAAGGGTGGAAAAACAAAGGTCGGTGTAACTCATGTATCGTGATTTGCTTCCTGCTACACTCATATACCTATGTGTGGGCTTCCCTCATTATAGCTACCTTTGTACCATGACATGTGGTCTGGATGATTCCTCTAAACCCCACTTCATTCCATCATTATATCATTTTCCACCTACCACTTGAGGGATGTACCATGGACATGTCACCCCCTATAGAGGTTGAAACCGCCTAATAGGGTCCTTGAATACCCCCCTATTGAGCTTGGAGACACTTATACATACCAAACTCCACTCTGGAAAGGCAAGGCACCATGAAGTGCCCCATTGATTCCATGAATTGTAAGCTCTTTTACTTGATTATTCTAATGATTTGTTGTATTGGAGGGCAAGGGGACGCATTGGATCTTATGTAGGATTGCAGGTGGATCCCCTTTTGGGGCATGGTCTCCCTATACAGGGCCCTAGCCCTCTAGAGGGCCACATTGGCACTTGTAGGGTGAGTGTTGAGAGCCATGGGCCTCCACCATAGCCAATATTAATTCATGGATCCCCAACAGTGCTCGTTGATTGCTCATATTCCACCATTTGTATAAGGCTAATGCACCTGGTTCACCATGCCCAGCGAGCTTTGCAGATGCACCATACACTTGGAAAATGTTTCAGGATCTAGAGGATTGTCCCCACTGTAGAGGGAGGGTTTATGTCATCATTCCAGCCCTTACAAATGGTCTACAGGCACTTCCGAGCCATTTGGAGACCCATGAGGATGACCTTGTGCCCCCACACCCACTTGGGATCGCCACAGGTTCTTGCTTGGAAAACAAGGGGCCAACCCCTTGTCCACTATGATGGGAGTCCATTTCTACATCATGGCACCCTTTGGACTTCATTAGGCTCCCTCAAAGGCCCAAAGACTTACTTTGATGATCATACGACCCTCTCGAGAGACTTATTCATGTATTATTGAGCTATTCGATGGGCTTTTCACCAATATTAATTGTTAGTATGCACATTATTTTATTTTAGGGGCTAAATTAGGCCAATTTAGCTAAATCGAATTCATTAGAGAGTGTGTAAATAGAGGTGAGTGTTGATTTATTCTCTCATCATCACTTGGATTGGGTTATCTCCTCTTGCGAGAATCTTGCTATCTTTCTCGGAGGACGAGTTTGGATGATTGGATGAATTTTGATGTTTGGATCTCTTTCATTTTGTCTTGGAGCTTCTCTATTGGCATATCTTGGTGATTGGATGTACACTTTTCTTACATGTAAGTGCTCTTTTAAAGCTATTCTTGTTATTTACTTTTGTCACATACATGTTGCTGGGATTTTTGCTATACTAAGCCGAAATTTACTGCTTTTCTTAAGCGAAATTGTGGAAATTTGATCTTTAATAGTGTTGAATCATGTCATGGACCATGTATGAATGAGTGCATGCTCCTAGAGATAATTTGTGTCTAATTTATCTTGATAAGACATCAAATATTGCAAAATCGAAATGTAAAGACCTTGAAGTTGCTTCTTGGATGCCTTAATTCCATGCAAAGTTCTTTAAAGGCCTCCTTGACTGGGTGAATCTATTTCAAGCTATAAATTCTTCCTTGACTACATCTCTCCCAAAGGACCAGGCATTGATCCTTCCAAGGTGATCACATTAAAATCTTACTTCTCTTACCTCCCTCCTTTTTTTTCTACGCCTAACCTACATAGGTCACATAGGGCATCAATTATCTCACAATCTAGCCATCAAAACACTTCATTTTTTGGTTCACAATTGCACTGAGGTTTTCTCTAGAGGCCCTCCAAATTTGAAGCAAATCCGACGGTGGGATCTCAAGATATAACAAGCCCTAGCTCAAGGCCATTTCTTTCCCTAGTTTTCCCGTGGCTAGTGTCCTCATTAGGATCATTGAATTCAAACCTCGAAAATTTTTTGTCGTTTGATCCTCTTCTACTCCCTAATTATGTCAAGCCCCTCATTGAGTGATCAACTCCATACCCTTGACCTAATTTTGGGCCCACTTGGTCCCGTGTGGTCCGGTAACTTATTGAAACCTATTTCACAAAGACCACTTGGAAACCGAGTTTTCACAAGGATTTACTGGACTAGGTATCTCCTTTACACATCTTATCCTCAAACCTTGGCCCTTAAAATCCTCTTGGCCCTTCCAAGAGAGCTTTACACCTTGCTTCTCAAGCAAGAAAACCATACATTTGAGCCCCTCTTGTGAATAGGCCATTGGAATCACCTTTTAGTCCTCTCATTTGACATACTCATTATTGCGACTCCCATTATATTGGGTCTCCTCCCGTCGGTGAAAATCTATAAAGAGTAGGGAGCCTTAGCTGAGGTGACAGTGGGCTATCGCTTTATTGTTTACCTTGACCTAGTAGTTGCCCTATAAGATCCCCTCCTAGGACCCTTGCTAGTTTGAGCTGTAACATTTTTGGCGCAGTTGTCGGGGACACGAGATGTGTGTCTTGTTGCTCATACAACATTGTTGACATATCATTTTGGCGACTCCATTGGAAGAAAACAACCCTAGTTCTTCATTAAACCCTAAAGTCAATGCTTGTAGGGTGAAGCAAGCATTTGTTAAGGCAAATTTAGTTCACTCTGGCGACTCCTATGATATTAATCTACAAAGATCAATATCTTTTAAAAGGCTTCATGAGTGGTTTCCTGCTTTGGATATCACATGGGTTCCAAGATACCCTAATGGCCTAGATTGGAAGTCCATGCGAAATATGCCACAATTTGGGGGTAATCCATCCACAACAATTGACCACATAGGAAAACTTATCAAGCATGCTTCTGAGCTTAATGTGGTTTATCTAGACAACCTCATGGAGTTATTTATTTCCTCTATTGAATACAATCACCGAGGTTGGCTTGACTCATGTGAGCTTGAGAGCATTTCATGTTTTATCGAGTTGATTAACAAATTCGTGAAGTATAGGGAACGGAATTCGAATCTATGAAGCTGCTTGTGAGAGCCTAGAGGCATACCTCTGAAGGGAAGGTCTCATTAGGCAAGATGAAGAGGTTGGAGGTAACCATGAGAATCTAAGTGATGAGCAAGAAGATGAGTCCTCATCAGGTCCACATGATGAAAATAATGATTTTGAGAACACGTGTTGGAAGGTTGAGTCTATGGAAAGTGATTATTAGACTAACCTTAACTTTCTCAAGGATATTACTCTCGATGATTCTCCTCTTGAGAACCTTGAGGAAGGCGATCCCATTATCCCCTTGAAAGATGAAATTGGAGATTACTTTCGCATTGAAAAGGAGAAATGCGAAATTGTTGGTCCTCAATTTGATTGTGCTCTCATTTATGACACCATCAAGGAGGATGAGGATGAGATTGGTCTTCCCTTTCTCTCGAGCATTATTTATGATGACATATCCATCGACATCCTTGGGAAGGAGGAATATTATTTTCCTTTGCATAAAGAGGGGCAGTTGGAAGTAATCGATTCTCCTTTTAGGGAAGACTCAATCTTCGATACTAATAATGAGGAAATCGATAAGGCTCCCACCTATCCCCTTTATGATTACATGTTCAAGTCACTTGAGCTTTTAGATTATGATTTTGGGGAAGAAAAACTCGTTGAATATAACACTTCACCCTCCCCTTTGCCTTTTTCTCTTATCCATCGTTATGAGTCTTCCTCAAGTGATTCCCTCACCCCCTTTCATATGATCTCCAGTGACCATGGACCCTTTTACCTCCCTAGGTATGATGTTGTGGAAGAACCATCCACTAGATGGATCCCTCCTTCCCTCTCTTACCTTCAAGATTGTGGATATAATCAATCCATTGAGCAACCAATATGTTGTCCCTTTTTGTGTATCAAGTCTCCTTTCTTCTCCATCACGACCTTGTGGCACCTACAGAGCATAATATTATAAACAATGATTGTGATAGGGAATTCTCGAGAGTGATCATTCATTCCACCATTGTGTACTTAGAGGGAAATCCCCACACTTTGAGATTGACTTATTTTCCTTCCCCTAAGGCTTCCTTTTACCTCGAATTTAGATCATATTTCCCAATCTGTTAATTTCTAAACATGTTCTATGCCACCCTGTTCTTGAACTTCATTTGCTGCGGCTAAGACAGAGACTTAGTCTCTCCTCCACGAGCTATTCACTTGTGATTATGTTGCACAATGGATCAATAGATCAGAGATTGAAATTCAACACAAATTGGGCATTGTCTTCCCCATAAGGCTTTGATTCCATGTTAATTTCTGAACATGTTCTATGCCATTTCAGATTAGGGCACACAATACTGAAGCAGATAGAACATACTAATAGATCAATGGAAGACAAGTCAAAACAGAGATAATGAATGGTGGCGTTACGGCGATCAACAGGATGCTTCTACTAGCAAAGTCTCCAATAGGTCATTTAGCCAAGCGTGTCACACATAACCCCAGAGGCTTGCTAGTTTGAGCGGTAACATGTTGCCTGAAAATCATCCTACTTGGTGGCTAATTCATCCATTTTCAACATAATTTCTTTTCCCTAGGAGAAACCCTAGCTTGGTTAAGCTTCAACTTGATGGCTTCTTGAAGGTTTCATATGCAATTGGATTGTTAATACTCATTGCTGGAAACCTTTTCCTTCATACCTTGACCTTAGTCTAGTCCATTTTTCATGTTATGAATCAAACCCTAGGTCTAGTATGCCCTAGTTTGGCCTCTCTTAAGGGATGCGAATTGCCTTCTTCTCACTATTTGAACCTTGTACTTAAGTTGGGCCATTCTTTGGAAGCCCATTGTGTGACGTTAAACCTCTAAGACTAGAATATCTCATATAGAAGACCCATATACCGAGACTCCTTCCATTGGTGAAAGTCCATAAAGAGCAGGGGGTAGTGGTTGTGGTGATAGTGGGCCATTACCTTATTGTTGTCACTTGGTCTATTGTTTGCCTTGTAGGGTACCCCTCTACATGACCTACTAGGTTTTTAGGCAGTAGGACCTCCTTTGAGGCCTAAGGGTTTGCAAAGGGCACTACCGGGGAGACACTGATTGATGTAGCATGTCCAAGGTAATCCATGCATACCACTCTTTATCTCTCCTGGTTATCCATTTCCATTCTTCGGGTTTGTAGCCATTGGTCATTAGAATTGGCACCTTTCTTACACATGCTTAAGTCTAAGCCTAGAAACTTGGCCTTGGAGGTTGATGCAACTAAAAGAAAGTTAAAAGTGTATAAAGCCACAATGAAAGAAAATGTGAAATCCAAAAGATGTTTGGGACATTATTTAGCTCGTGGGCAGAAACCTAGCATGAGCTCTACCCCACATTAGCCATCACTCAATTCCTCAAGAATTTAATACTCAATCTAAAGAAAGGAACTCGATGAGCGAGAAATTGTTGCATCTTAAAGGGGTATTGGAAAATACAAAAGCAAGCTTAGGATCCTAAGCTATGCACCAAATAAGGACAAACCATTAAAGTAAAAGGTGCACCGTAGGGATGGGAAAAGCAGGTTGAGGAGAGCGTTAACTCATGCCACAATGATTGCTCCCTCCTTACATATATACATTGAAGATGTTGGACCCCCATTAGCCGGTCTCATGGCTATGGCACCTACTTTAAGGTCTTTTGCCGCTACGTAGCCAACATAATCACACACACTTATGGATTGATGGGCTAACCTAGAACATGTCACTCCCCTTGGGGGATGGAAAACCCTAATAAGGTTGTTGACCTTATCATCCCTAATATAAGTGACATACTTGTTTACAGGTCCCGATCTAGATAGAAATTTGAAGGTTAGTTTTGTTTGAAATATTTTTGTGCCCTTAGCATTGAATATGGTCCACTATGATGCTTTAATGGTGCCTGTACCTAATGATTATTGATTTCACTTGATTAAAGTAAAAGGTGTAGCAAAGGGGTGGAAAAATCAAGCTAAGGATGGGGGTAACTCATGCCACCATGATTTTTCTCTCCTTACATATATACACTCAAGTTGTTGGACACCCAAGAGCTAGTCTCATGTTTAGGGCACTTACATTAAGGTCTTTCCCACTACATAACCAACATTATTACAAACTTATAGATTGATGGGCTATCCTAGAACATGTCACTCCCCTTGGGGGCTGGAAACACCTAATAAGGATGTTGACCTAATCATCCCTAATATAAGTGACATAATTTGTTTATAGGTCCTAATGTAGTTAGACATTTGAAGGTGAGTTTTGTTTGAAATATTTATGTTCCCTTAGCTTTAAATATGGTCCTCTATTATGGTGTACTTGTCTCCATGAGAGGTTGGTGATCCATTTGAAGTTTTGTAATCCTAGCTTTTTTGTTGATCTGTCAAATTCTTCACAGTCTTAAAATAGATTTTTTGGTGTCAAGTCCATGCATAACTAAAAGAGTATTGATTATTAGGTACAAGTAGGAACTTGACATTGTTGCAATGGCATCTACATTACATGATTGATAAGCTTTTTCGTGAGTTCTAGTGCTTGTTAACATTTGGTCATGCAATTCTTGTGTAGGAGAATGGATGAGCTTTGGCACTTATTAAATAGTTGGTATTCTTCATTGGGTCTTCTATCAAGAAAAGCCCTTCATCCTCTCTCTCTCTCTCTCTCTTTTCCTTTCTTGTTTATTCCTTTTTGTAGATTTTAGTGTGTACAAGGTGCAAACTATGTTCCACCAAGTTTTTGAGATGGGGGAGCATGGGAGTGTGGAAACACACATGGGGGACATATGGGAGCACCCCCAAATTTTAGGGAAATTCATGGGGGATGAGGAGGATGTCGAGGTCCCTAGCATAGGGGCCCCCATCTCTAAAATTATAAAAATAAAAATATTAATGATAAAATCCCAACAATAACAGTTCATCCCATGCAAAATCATCATTGTGCAATCCTGTGGAAACACAATAATCTTGCAAAAACGGAAATTGTGAAAATTGTTAAGTGTGAAATTTTCAAACTGAAATACTACTGTAGTGATTGATTTATTTCGCCTACTTATTTATGTTAAGTTATTTACAAATACTTTCAGTAAATTATAAAATAAACACTATTGCAATAGAAACAATCACATGAACACAATTATTTTTGGACAATTGTCCCTGGAAAAACCCAATGAGAGAAAACCGGTGCAGGATATGAGGGCTTGTATTATTCTTCAGTAGTAGAAATCATTTACAGAAATTTGACTAGTAGATGTTTAGAATACACATGAGATAATTTTTCCGAACCCTTCGGAAGAATTTCTGACACATGGGCGGCACCCTTTCTCCCTTTGTGTCACTCTGTGTGGTCTTCTACGCAGTCACTGCACTAGACTGCGTCACTCTACGTGGAGGACCAATGCTGCTACTCAGCATTGTCCCATTTGCGTCATCTGTTGGAAATACTGAGAGGGGGGTTGAATCAGTATTTCTTATCAATTAGCATTTTTTAAATCTTTTCGGAGCATTAGTTAATCTTCAAGTATTCTTGATGTTTATCTAGTAACAACAGTAAACAATAGAACACAATAGGCACATTAAATTTAGGTGGAAAACCCCCACCGGGTCAAAAACCACCAAACACTTTTCTAATAAATTCTTTAAACTTGAGCTCCAACTGAAATGAAAGGTACAACTTCCTAGAATTCCATAAAAGCATTCTTCTCCAACTCCCATTAGAAGGACGCCCCAATGCCCTGGTTTCTTCAGTAGTCAACTGAATGGATGCCCTGACATCCTAGACCAAACTACCACCCTGAAGTGTTCACAGGCTCCAACCTGTAGGTGACTTCATGCACCAACCTAGCACCTCCCTGCCACCCTATAATGATAAAAAATAAGACAAGAGTGTGGACTCCTGTACCAGGGACAATGATCCACGATAAAATATGATTCACAATGATTTTCTTGAACTAGACCAATCAACCAATCATAATATGACCTGCAACCCAGCCATAACATTATCCAACAATGACACTTATACCTGCCAACAATGCCTCTCCAACTCTAGGAAGATTGACTCTCTTACAATAATGACTCTTTTACAATTTTACAATGATGATTTTTACAACACTGACTTTTGACATGACCTGATACTTGTCTTGACACTGCTTCTTTGAACACTAGCAGTTGTTGAGATATTGTTGTGCTTACTTCAAGTAATGGTACTTTGGCATTGCATTGTAGTTCTAGTATGTGTCCGAGTTGTCCTATTGTGTCCTCCTTCCCTTGACTGTTGACATGTTGTCCTCACTGAAGTGATCCTTGAATGCATATTTTTTCTTGCCTTCTAGAAGCTCGATATTGAATCTATTGTATCTATGTAATTTCAGATCTCCAAGGTCTGAAATTTCGTCCTGTGGCAGCCCTCTGAGTCCTCTTTCCAACCCCGTAGGTCTGAACAACATTGGATGCTTCAAGAAATAGTTATGGCCAATCTCCTACGATGACCTGATTATAGACTAGTTCAGTAGAACGAACTTGTACGAAGTGCCACGTGTCACTGTTTCAACCTTTGGTCCAAAAACCAATACACAACAAACTACATCTCGTTCTCTTTCTATCACTTCTTATGAAATTTGAATCCAATGCTCAAAGAGAAAGTTATGACGATTTTCCCAAGGTCACATGTTTGACATGAAATTCAGGAGCCTGCAAAAACCGTAACTTCCTCAGATCATATCTCCAACAATATAGCAAACCAACATCTGAAATTCGGACACACGCTTCATCAGGATTTCGCCCAAACGGGTTTTTAGTTTCAGCATCTAAAGCTTCGCAGAAAAAAAGTTATAGTGAAAATGCCACGATGACCTATTATAAGTAGAAAAATCCTTACATGAGGAATATAAGGGTCACAATTTATATAAATGCTTAGGTTGAGAGGGTATTCAACAAGTGAACGTTGGAGGGATTTTAGGAGCTTAAAAAATTTAGTAATTATTGACAATTCAATGACCAGAACCAGTGATTAGTGTCATGCCACAACCCCATGGGGTTTTAGTCCACTAATTGGGGTTACTAACTTCAAACACGAATATGTCTCAAACCATGAAGAATTACATGGCATGCCATATATCAACGGAAACATCTCGACAAGTAGAAACTATCCAAAATATCCTTGACTCGAAATAGAGTAAGTTGTCAAGTCAAATTTCCTATGCAAGATCAGGGTAGCCCTTGGTGTTGCTTGGGTTGACATCAATGACAACCATTGATCAACAATCTTCCCCTTTGGCATTGATGGCAACACAAGTACTCCCCCTGCGATCATGACATCTCTTCCTACAACATTGTCTCCCCCTTTGTCATCAATGGCAAAGGGTAACTCACCCTGACAAACGTCATCCTGCAAACCTGTACATACCTCAACTCCCCCTTTTTTTTACTTAGTTAGGTAAGAGAAAGAGTCTAATGAGAACTTGGGAGGATCACAAGCTTTAGGCAAAGATACTCAAATGCTGCATGAGGTAATAGTTTGGTAAAGATGTCAACAATTTGTTCTTTTGTGCCAACATATTCAAGCTTGATATTCTTTTCGATGACCAGCTCTCTAACGAAATGATATTTGATCGGAATGTGCTTTGTTTTGGAATGCGTCACATGATTCTTGGAGATACTGATGGCACTGGTGTTATCATGAAAGATGGGAATAGGCTCATCAAACTTGACCTAAAGATCTCGCAAAGTTTGCTTCACCCAAAGAACTTGAGTACAACAGGCTGCTGCCGCGATATATTTTGCTTCTATTGTGGATAGCGAGATTGAAGACCGTTTTTTACTTAACCATGAAACAAGGAAACCACCTAGATAGAGTGTTGCTCCACTGGTACTCTTTCGATCATCAACACTTCTTGCCTAATCTGCATATATATAAACTTGGATAACTAGATTATTTCCTTTGGGATACCATAAACCATATTCTGTTGTGCCCTTAAGATATCGGAGAATTGTTTTGATGACAATAATATGAGATTCTTTTGGTGCTGCTTGGAATCTTGCTACTTGTCCAACTACCTACATTACGTCTGGCTGAGAAGTTGTCACATGTAGAAGACTGCCAATCATAGATCTATACAACCTCTGGTCCACATCCTTTGACGAATCATCTAAACTTAACTTGCAACATGTTACCATTAGGGTAAGGACATGCTTGCAATCTTCCATCTTGAATTTCTTAAGCATTTCCTATATATACTTGGTTTGATATATAAATATTCCTTTATCTTGCTGAAATATCTGAAGCCCTAAAAAGTATGCCAGCTCCCCAAGTAGAGACATTTCAAACTCACTTTGCACAGTGGCAAAGTTTTTACTTAATATGTCATCATTACTTCCAAAAATTATATCGTCTACATATACCTTGATAATTGTTAGGTTATCTTGATCCACTTTCACATAGAGATTGTTGTCGATGTTTCCTTTCTTGAATCCTTGTTGATGTAGATATCCATCAAGACGAGCATACCGAGCTCTAGGAGCTTGCTTGAGACCATATAATGCCTTCTTTAATCTGCAGACATAGTCTTCCTTTTCATAGAGCAAAAAACCTTCGGGTTGTTCAATGTAAACTTCTTCTTCCAATTCACCATTTAGAAAGGCAGACTTAACATCCATTTGGTAGACCTTGATTTTTCTCGAGCATGCATAAGCGAGAAACATTCTGATAGCTTCCATTCTGGCAATAGGAGCAAATGTTTCTTCAAAATCAATTCCTTCAACTTGTGCATATCCTTTGCAGACTAATCTTGCCTTATTCTTGGTAACTTGTCCATTCTCATTCAATTTATTTCTGAAGACCCATTTAGTTCCAATACCATTTTTATCTTTTGGTCGTGGAACCAATTCCCAAGTATCGTTCTTCTCAATTTGATCCAATTCTTCATTCATAGCTGCTACCTAGTGTTCATCTTGACTAGCTTCCTCAAAAATGCTAGGCTCAAAAGTTTCTAAAAAAGCAAGGTGGACTTCTTGTGATGAATGAAGGTGTCGATTTCTTTTGGTTCCAATTCCTTCATTTATGTTGCCAATAATTTGGTTTGACGGATGATTCTTTTGACACCATTCTTTTAAAGCTTTTGGAGAATTTTCTTATACATCCTGGTCATTTCTTATTTCCTCTTGGTTGACTATTGTTTCCTTATTTGATTGGTCTTGTTCTAGAGCTTTTTCTTCATCCTTCACAGATTCTCCCTCAGATCCCTCATATTTGCTTGAAGGGACAATCTCATCGTCATCCTTTGTAACACAATCTTCATCGAAAGTAACATTTATGCTTTCCACTATTTGTTTTCGCCTCAGATTGTAGCATCTATAAGACTTCCTTTTACGTGAATAACCGACGAAAATACCTTCATCGACACGGGAATCAAACTTGCCCCATTTTTTATCTTCTCTTTTGATGCAGCGTTTGCTTCCAAATATTTTGAAGTATTTGACGTTAGCTGGTCTTCCTTTCCATAATTCGTATTGAGTCATGTTAGAATTGTTCGTTAGCAAACCTCTATTTATAATGAATACAACTGTATCGATTGCTTGAACCCATAATTTATCATCTAATTTTGAGTCATTTAACGTTGTTCTGGCCATTTCCTGTACAACTCTGTTTTTTCTTTCAACAACTCCATTTTGCTGTGGTGTTCTGGCTGTTGAGAATTTCCTTTTTATTCCATTTTCATCACAGTACTGCTAAAATACCTTGGAAGTGAATTCTCTGCCATTGTCTAATCTTAGACATTTGATCTTCAAATCAGTTTCATTTTCGACCAATTCCTTGTAGATTCTAAAACATTTGAATGCCTCAGTCTTTTTCTTTAAGAAGCTAACGACTGTCATTCTGATGTAATCATCTCTCATTAGCATACAATATAATTCTCCATCTAAACCTTTTGTTCTCATAGGACCACATAGATCAGTGTGTACTAATTCCAATGGACGTAATGCAAAGTGTTCTTTTTTCTTGAACTCAACTTTTGTCTGCTTGTCGTGCCGACAAGATTCACATATCATATTGGTGGGTTTTGAAATTTTAAGCATTTCTCTTACTGCTTCCTTCTTGCCGATCCTAACCAAATTGTTGAAATTTATATATCCCATTCATTTGTGCCATAACCAACTTTTGTCTTCTTTTGCCAAAAAGCACCCTTTAGGTGTCTCATCCAAAGTATATATGTCATTTGGAGCTCTGCTTTCTGTAGCCACAATTTTACCGAACTTTCCTTTCCTGATTTCACATTTCTTAGAGTTAAATAGCATCGTGTGTCCTTGATCACACGTTTGTCCAACACTAAGCAGATTGTGATTCATATTTTCAACCAACAACACATCTTTCGCTAATGCATTCTTGCTTCCAAGTGTGGTTGTACCTACTCCTATGACGTTTGAAGACTCGTCATTTCCAAAAGACACTGTTCCATCCTTGTTTTCCTTCAAGGATATGAACTTATTCCTATCTCCAGTCATATGAGTTGAGCAACCACTATCAACATACCAAATATTTCTGTTGCTTTGAGTCTTGAGAGCTATAGCACATTTTTTAGTCTTCTTTTTCCGTATTTGTTCATTCTGATTTTGCAAGAATTCCTTTGAAGAACTTCCAAGTCTGCAATCTTTAGCCAAGTGTTTGTTACATTTGTAACATTTGACATCATCTCTCAAATGATCAAATCTGTTAATACTCTGTTGAGTTTCGGAATATCCATTTTTGAAAGATCTCCCAAAACTGTATTTACTCCAAACATACGTGCGATGCTCTATAGCTCTATGTCCAAACCTTTCACATGAATAACAACGACCATAGAAGATAGGTTGATACCTGGGAGGAAATCTTCTTCGAGGAATTGTCTTCCATGGTTCTTCCTGCAAGTCCTGATCTCATAGAAGGACTTGGCTCCTTTTAAAATTTTTCTTTGTAACCAAGACCATTCTTGTCACTGTTTGAACGTTGATTGTTGATGATTTCTACCAATGCCTTGGAGCTGTTGGTGTAATTTTGAAGAGTTTTTCCATTTTTTACTTGCTTTCGAAGAGAAACTATTTCAGCTTCCAGTGCTTTTCTTTCCTTATTGCTTTCCTTTAATTCTTCCCTGAGCGATTCTTCAACTCGTTTGTATTCTTCAACGTTGATTTTAATATTAGGACATGTTCCCTTTCTATCTTTAATTCGTCTTCAATAGTGTTGACATGCTTCTTCTCGACCTTGAGATCTTTGTTAACCCCGATCGCTTTGTTTTGAAATTCAACCTCAGTCATCTCTTCTTCTTCGTCAAATGCTTCTTTCTTATTATGCTTGGCCATAAACAATACTCTTCCGTTGATTTCTTCTCCGTTATCACTGTCTTCATCATATGAGGAGCTATCTTCTTTGAAGTAGAAACTCTTTTTAAACCATTTCTTCTTGACTTTCTTGTTGAACTTCCTCAGACCTTTCTTTCCTTTCATAATAGCCTCATTTTTGTGAGGACACTTGGCTGTAAAATGCCCAACCTCACCACAATCGAAACATATCAATGGAAGTTTACCTTTGAATTTCCCCGTACATGTTCTCATTTTTCGCGTGAAGTAGGGAAATTCTTTATTTGAAAATTCTTCTTCATCTTCTTCCTTTTCTTCTTCCTTACAACTACAAGTTTTCGCTTTCGGAGTATGCTTGTCCTTACTAGTTTTCTTGGATGCGGCGAACGCTGTTTCTAGGTGAGATGTGTCGTCCTCTTCTTCAATCCTCATTTCATATGCCGTAAGCACTCCATGCAATTCATCTTTGCTGAGATTGGCTAGATTCGAATTATATTCCAAGACAGATACCTTTGGGTTGAATCTTGCCGGCAAGGTTCTAAGGATCTTTCAAACAACAATTTTCGTGTCAACAGGTTCTCCCAAACCTTCCAATGCATTTGTTATTTCATCAACACGCTGTAAGTATGCATCAATATTTTCATCTTCCTTCATTTTGAGTTGCTGAAATTTTGCCCTGTAAATTTGAAGCTTTGCTTCTTTCACATTTTAGTCACCTGCATATATATTCTCAAGCTTGCCCCATACTTCTTTAGCAGTTTTGCAACTCAGTACCTTAAGATAGAAAGATTCGATAAGCCCATTGATAATGAGATCTTTAGCCCTTGCATCATATACCATATTTTTCTTTCCTTGTTCATCTTGGGTCACTGTAAAGCCTTTTTCAACGATTTCCCGTACTTCGTATCCTTGTGCCAACAAATGAACCCGCATTCTTCCACTCCAAAGTGCATAGATATTTCCATTGAACAAAGGAACTCTATTCTTAGTATACTCCATGACCTCCTTCCAGTTGTTGGACTGCTATTCAAGAAACCATGCTCTGATACCAATTGTTGGAAATACTAAGAGGCGGGGTGAATCAGTATTTCTGATCAATTAGCACTTTTTAAATCTTTACATAGCATTAGTTAATCTTCAATTATTCTTGATGTTTATCTAGTAACAATAGTAAACAATAGAACATAATAGGCACACGAATTTTAGGTGGAAAACCCCCTCTGGGTCAAAAATCACCCAAAGCTTTTCTAATAAATTCTTTAATCTCCAACCCCAACCGAAATGAAAGGTACAACTTCCTAGAATTCTAGAAAAGCATTCTTCTCCAGCTCCCACTGGAAGGATGCCCCAATGCCCTGGTTTCTTCAGTAGTCAACTGAATGGATGCCCCGACATCCTAGACCAACCTACCACCCTGAATTGTTCACGGGCTCCAACCTGTAGGTGACTTCATGCACCAACCTAGCGCCTCCCTGCCACCCTATAATGATAAAAAATAAGACAAGAGTGTGGACTCCTATACTAGGGACAATGATACACGATACAATATGATTCACAATGATTTTCTTGAACTAGACCAATCACCCAATCACACTATGACCTGCAACCCAACCATAACATTATCCAACAATGACACTTATGCCTCCCAACAATACCTCTCCAACTCTATGCAGATTGACTATTTTACAGTAATGACTCTTTTACAATTTTATAATGATGAGTTTTACAATACTGACTTTTGACATGACATGATAGTTGACTTGACACTGCTTCTTTGAACACTAGCAGTTGCTGAGGTATTGTTGTGCTTGCTTCAAGTAATGGTACTTTGATGTTGCATTGTCCTTCTAGTATGTGTCTGAGTTGCCCTATTGTGTCCTCCTTCCCTTGACTGTTGATGTGTTGTCCTTATTGCAGTGATCCTTGAATACATATTTTTTCTTGCTTTTTAGAAGCTCGGTATTGAATTTGTTGTATATGTGTAATTTCAAATCTCCAAGGTCTGAAATCTCGTCCTACGGTAGCCCTCTGAGTCCTCTTTCCAACCTCATAGGTCTGATCAACATTGGATGCTTCAAGCAATAGTTATGCTCAATCTCCTATGATGACCTGATTATAGACTAGTTCAGTAGAGCGAACTTGTACGAAGTGCCATGTGTCACTGTTTCAACCTTTGGTCATGAAAACAATACACAACAAACTACAGCTCGTCCTCTTTCTGTCACTTTTATGAAATTTGAATCCAATGCTCAGAGAGAAATTTATGACGATTTTCCCAAGGTCACCTGTTTGACATGAAATTCGGGAGCCTGCAAAAACCCTAACTTCCTCTGATCAACATCCTCCTCTTGTCTTCTTCTTCTTCAGTTGACTTCCCCTTCCTCCTTCTGCCTCTGCAACTCCGCCTCTACAACCTCTCCTTCTGAAATCGAACTCTATTCCTTCAGAATTGATTTCTTTCGGGTATTGAGTGTATGCCCGACTTGCTTTCCAAATGACCCTCAAGCCTTCTATTATAATCTTCTCGTTGATGAATCAACGACCCAGATTAGATCTCTAATTAATGGCTGAGATTAAAACATGACTTGATCTTCGTTTTCTAGAAGAGTCACACTCTGCTTTATTAATACCCTTTAATTATTTAATTTCCCTAAGTTTAGACTTAGAGATCTCTTTAAAATAACTAATTATTTTAATCAAACATGAATCGAGTGGAATTTCCACAAACGGTTTTTGGGTTCTCTAAAATACTGATGTCCAAGCCTCCTCCCAAAATATGAGACTTGGAACACTTTCCAATGCTACAAAATCAACACTCCCTCTTAGCGAGGAAAGTGTTCAAGCAAAAGACTAACTGCATCTACTCTAACCTGAAGCATCTACTGCGTTGTTGATGTCTTGGCTGCTGCCTCTCATCTCTGTGATGCTGCCCTCTGTAATGCTGCCCGTGACACCATCTCTGTCACTGCCTTATCCGTACTGCAACTCCCTCTGAAACTCAAGTCCACCCATTCCTCTATTGGAATGGTTTCTTGACCATCCCCATCTTTTCCATGAAGTAAGTAAACTTAATCTTACCCAGAACTTTCGTGAGGTTATCTGCCACCTGTTCCCCTTCAGGAATGTACTTCAACTGTACAGCTCCTGTTGGGCATAGTCTCTGATGAAGTGACACCTAATATCAATATGCTTCGACCGATCATGTAACATAGGACTCTCAGAGAGCTTGATGCAACTCTGATTATCACACAAAATTTAGGTTGGTTCCATCTTCTTCTTGAACAAGTTCATGAGCAACTTACGAAGCCAAATGGCCCCACACGAAGTTGTGCTAGCTGCCATATATTCAGCCTCGGCTGAGCTCAGTGCCACGGATATCTGTTTCCTACTGCACCAGGAAGTCATTCCTGATCCGATACTGAAATAGTACCCACTAGTACTTTTCCAATCTACTGGGCTTCTAGCCCAATCTCTGTTAGTGAACCCACTCAATTAGATTTCATTACCCTTGGTGTACTTCAATCCAAACTCAATTGTCCCCTTCAAGTATCTGAGAACATGTTTGGCTGCTGCCCAGTGAGCCCTTCTTGGTTCTACCATGAACTGACTGAGGGTATTCACGGCATAACAGATGACTGGTCTAGTGTTGACCAAGTACATCAATTATCCTATGAGCTGCCTATACAAGGTAGGGTTAACCTCATCATCTTCGGATGTGTCGATCTTCTTCCAATTTGTGATCATTGGCGTAGCCATTGGTCTACAGTCCTCCATCTGAAATCTTTGTAGTATATCTTCCTTACCCAAGGAAGATTTCTCCCTTTTGCTGCCAAACCTCCAAACCAAGAAAATAGTGCATTCGCCCTAAATCCTTCATGTTAAATTCTGTAGCCAGATTTTCCTTGCAGTCTTTGATGAGCATAGATGATCCAGTCAAGAACAGATCATCTACATATAATACCAAAATTAGCGGCTCATTCCCTACTATTACATAGTAGAGGTTGGGATCTGCATCACTCTTGACAAATCCCATCTTCTACAGGTAGCTATCAATTCGCCCATACCATGCTCTAGGGGTTTGCTTCAGTCTATACAAGGCTTTCTTAAGCCTGCACACATGAGTCTTCTTCTAATGCATCTCAAAGCCCTCTCGCTGTTCTATTTACACTTCCTCTTCTATCACCCCATTCAAAAACGTTGTTTTGACATCCATCTGGTGAATTTCCCATCCCATCTGCGCAGCAAGAGAGATGACGGGTCTGATCGAAGTGTGATGAGCTACAGGGGCGAAGGTTTATTCATAATCGATCCCTTCCTTCTGTGTGTACCCCTTAGCCACAAACCTGGCTTTGAATTTCTCTATGTTGCCATTTGTAGCATACTTGATCTTGTAGATCCACCTTGATCCTACAACTGATCTGGTCTAAGGTCTAGGTAGTAGGGACTACTTCCCATACTTCCTTCTTGCACTTCCTTGGAGGAACTTTCTTCAGAATCCTGGTGCCATGGAGAGGCACTAGAGCCATCTTCTGTAGGCCACTGTGGTTGAAACAACGGATCAGACTGTTTAGCTGTAGACATCTCTTGGGATCTCCTGAAGTCTCTCTCCATGAATTTCACGTCCCGTATTACTACGATCTTCCTACTCTCGGGAATATAGATGAGATATGCCTTCACATTTTCGCTATATCCCACAAGGTATCCTTTCTCTGCAGTCTGATCTAACTTTATCCTCCTCTCATCGGGTATATGGCAATACGCTATACTGCGAAATATCCTGAAGTGGCTCACCTCAGGCTTGCTGCCAGTGAACTCACTCTCAAGAGTAACTTTACCCAATGCTCTATGAGGTACCCTGTTCTACACATACATTGTTGTATTGCAAGCTTCAGCGCACAGAAATTTGGGCATGTCTTGATCATATAGCATTTCCCTTGCAGCTTCCACAATGGTGCTATTCTTCCTCTTTGCAACTCCATTCTGCTCTGGATTATATGGAGTTGTCCATTCTCTCTTCATGTCTTCCTTTGCGCAAAACCTCGTGAAGTCCTTATCAATGTACTTTCCACCATTGTCTGATCCCAATTTCTTGATCTGCTTTCCGGTTAGATTTTCTACCAAAGCCTTGAATTCTTTGAATCGCTCAAAGACTTCATCTTTGGTCTTCAGAAAGTAGATCCATGTATTTCGGGAATGGTCATCAATAAAGGTGACAAAATATTTTTCACCACTGAGAGCGTTTGTGGACATTGGTCCGCAGATGTCTTGAGTATATCAATTCCAACACTCTTGGCCCCATTGCTGCTTCTTGGAAATGCTGCCTCGGCATACTTCCCTAATACGCATCCCCTGCAGACATCGTCTTTCTTGGTGCTAAGTTTTGGAGGTCCCGTGACAGTCTTCTTGAGGATCCTCAAGGCTCCATGATGTAGATGCCCCACTCTTCTGTGCCATAATTCATGCAAATCCCTTTCGTCAGTACTGCCTATCAATGCCATTGGAGACTCATGTTGTAACTTACACAATTTATAGCTCCTTACTCCAATTTGTGCCTTCCTTTTCCAACTCGGGTGTTTGACATAATCTTTGTTCCAATAAAGTGTACATCGTAACCCTTGTTTTGAAGTTGAGACATCGAGAGCAAGTTCATCCCCAATTCTTGTACATGCAGTACGTTGGTGGCCCGAAGCTTGTTGCCATCTTTTGTTTGAAATATTATGGTTCCTCTTCCAATAGGGGTACACTTGGCCTTGTTTCGCATCGTGATCTGAAAATTCATCTTCTCTTCCTTGTAGCTCGAGAAGCATTCTTGAATTCCCGTCACTTGAGCAGATGCTCCACTGTCAATATACCAGACCCCTGGAGAGGCCATGCTTGACACACAAGAAAAATCCTCTTCTAATCTGGACGCTAGAACTGAAACATCATGATCCGTCTGTTCCTCCATGCGTTCTGGAGGACTGCGTGAACCCTTTCGAGTTGATGTTGCATCGTTGTCGGACCTTCGTTCCATTGCAGAACCTCCTCTTCTATCTCTCGCCTTTTGCTCTGATACCATGTGAAATTTTCAAGCTGAAATACCACTGCAGTGATTGATTTATTTCGCCTACTTATTTATGATAAGTTATTTACAGATACTTTCAGTAAGTTTTGAAATAAACATTACTGCAGTATTCACTTAATCATAAGCAGAAAATCAAATAGAACGCATATAACGCAATAGAAACATTCACATGAACGCAGTTATTTTTGGACAATTGTCCTCAAAAAAACCCAATGCAGGAAAACCGTTGCAGCAAATGAGGGTTTGTATTATTCTTCAACAGTAGAAATAATTTACAAAAATTTGAGTAGCAGATGTCTAGAATACACCTGAGATAACTTTTCCGAACCCTTCGGAAGAATTTCTGACACACAGGAGGCACCCTTTATTCCTCTGCGTCAATCTGTGTGGTCTTATGCCTAGTCACTGTGCTGGATTGCGTCACTCTGCGTGGAGGACTAGTGCTGCTGCTCAGCGTTGTCCCCTCTGCGTCCTCCTCCTACCTTCTTCTTCTCCTGCTGACTTCCCTTTCCTCCTTCTGCCTCTACAACTCCACCTCTACAACCTCTCCCTCTGAAATCGAACTCTATTCCTTCAGAATCGATTTCTTTCGGGTACTGAGTGTGTGCCCGGCTTGCTTTCCAAATGACCCTCAAGGCTTCTCTTATAATCTTCTCGTTGATGAATCAACAACCCATATTAGATCTCTAATCAATTGCTGAGATTAAAACATGACTTGATCTTCGTTTTCTAGAAGATTCACACTCTCATTTATTAATACCCTTTAATTATTTAATTTCCCTAAGTTTAGACTTAGGGATCACTTTAAAATAATAAATTATTTTAATAAAGCATGAACTGAGTGGAATTTCCACAAACGGTTTCTGGGTTCTCTGGAACACTGATGTCCAAGCCTCCTCCCAAAACATGAGACTTGGAACACTTTCTAATGCTACAAAATCAACATTAAGTGTATTGAATTTTGAATGGGATATACAATTCTACATTTTCCATACGAAGTCCATTGAGGTTGGAACCACTCAAACATCCTGAAATAATTAATGGTAATGTTAAAATTTTCTTTTTTCGACGAAGTTTCTGTGACCACAGAGCATGAGAGCACAGAGACACCAAGGGAGACATGTGGGAGCACCCTCAAATTTTAGGAAAATTCAGGGCAGATGGGGGGATGTTGTGATGCACAGTATACGGGTCCCCATCTCTAAAATTATAAAATATATAAATAAGAATGATAAAATCCCATCAATAACATTCATCCAATGCAAATTCATCATTGTACAACTCCATGGAAATGCTATAATCCTGCCAATCTTGATATTCTGAAAACTGACAAGTCTCCCGAATTCTGGATGGGTTATGAAATTCTACTTTTTCCATATGAAACATGTCCAGATGTCCCTGTTTTCAGGGGGGTACCTAGATGGCCCCCCTTTTGGGGAAACACATCCCTCACATTGGGGAAACATTTCCCCACATATTTCCCTCAGTTTGCCCAAAAGGGGGATGTGAGGAAATGTTTCTCCAGGTGTCCACCTGCCCCTGGAGCATTAGAAATGTGTGGGGTGCATCCCCACCTGGGAAACACATCCTTGTGGAATACTGGTTGCAAAAAACTGTAGTAGACAATATGGAAAAAAAGTAGATATTGGAAGATTGGCCCCAAAGATATTAAAGAAGAAAGGGAGAAGACCACTTGAAAAATTGGCTGCGGAGATTGGCCACAATGCAGAGTCAGGCTTCAAAAAAGACCAAGATGGGCCAAAACAAGGCTCGGATACCAGCTGATAGGTGGACACATCAAAAGCAAGGAATTTGGAAATGTGATTTTCAAATTCATTGTCATTGCATTTTACAATAACATATAGATCAAATAAAATCATGTCAAACTTGAAGATTGAAGATGAAATATATTTTCAGTTTTTTTCTGAAACTAGGTTAAAACAAGTTAGACTAACAAATAGATTTTCTCACATAAAGAATACCAAAACTAGCCTATTGCCAAAAGAACTGCTAAAAATAGACGGTATTTTTTATTTCTCATGTTCATTTTTTTCTAGAATCCTCTTTCTGATCATGCCATTGTATTTTCAACTGTGTAGCTAGGAATTGTCTTATGTGAAAATCTTTCTTGCCTAATTTGAATATTTCGGCTCTTCTCTAATTGTTGTTAGTCCACAACCGGTTGAAGGGATAAAAAAATTGTCAAGGAAAAAGAATAATAACGAAAGCTATTTGCAAGGAGTATTTGGGATAAGCAGTTGAAAAGAATCTTGTCAATGAGGTTCTGCAAGGGACGGTGAGTACCTGAAGGTCTCGTTGGAGAAGGATTAGCGGAATGGAGCACTAATTTATTACTCACTGTTTAAACATGTTAGAACAGATATTATAGTTTGTGCTCTGTTAATTGCAACAGTGGTACAATATGTTTAGCAACGAGACAATTTTGATATAACTTTTCCTGCATCTTATCATTTATGCTAGCTTGAAAGTCTTAATGTAATGTGGACGATTTGGAGATTCCAACATGAAGCTACCATACTACGATTATTCTGCAGCAAAATGATTTGACACTGGTAATTTTTTTAGAAATAAATACGAAGGACTTGCAAACATCAGGTGCTGAATCAATTTTGCACTTTTGGAAAGACAGGAGATATAGAATTAGGTTTCATGGTGTGGTCATGTCCTAGAAGTTGTAACTTGCAAAAAAATAATAGTAAGTTTTAGCTTTTAGGTAACTCTGAAGATGATGGAAGCATTGTAACCATGAAAGGAGAGCAAGATAGGGACTACTGACTTCTAGATCGTGTCCATGTTTAAGAGCAACACTACGGGATTTTTTAGTGCCTTGCATCAAATTATATCATTTCACATCTAACTGCTCTTGATGTCTCTGCACAATCCTTTCCCGGAGACTATTCTGAGAAAGGTATGCTTTAGACGACGGCCTAGAAAAGCATTTTCCATGGACTGTTCTGAGAAAGGTATGCGTAGACAATGCCCTTGAATACCATTCCCACAGAAAATGTCGCTGATTATTCCTAAGTCATTCGTGGTTTAACCAGTGTTTTGTTTGGTTGCTATCTGCTGCCAAGTTTTTATTTCCAAAGAGCTTCCTGGTTGTTTCTGGCAAGTTATTTGTTGCGTATAGCTTTATCACCGATTTGGTCATATTATCTCTCTTCAAGAAAAATATACTGATGGGAAAAGCAATCCACAAGAATTTGTTTTTTAGTAATAATCATTTTCTAAAACTTTATCCAGCCTGGAGAGACATTGAAGGAGTTTTTCTCACGCACCAACTTGTACTGGCAAATGGCTGCATATGAGCATACTCAACATACTGGAAAGGTAAGTCCACTTAAGTTAATTTTGGAATTTCAGGTACATTTGGCATTGCTTCATCTATTTCTGCATATTCTGTAATTGCTTCTTAAGAATTTCACAGATAAAACTTTTCATGTTTGTCTTTTAATTCATGTATATTAAACCTTGAACATGAGGAAGGTAATAGAATATTATCCTCTTCGTCTATCAATGATACATTGTGGTAGTAAGCTCAGGATGAGTCATGCTCTCTTAATCAGAAATGTGGAATTATATATACCTCTTCCTTTTCTTCGTCATACAACCTTTTTCTTGGTGACTTGTCACATGGATGGTCCTTCAATATCCAACCATTTTTTGGTTTCCTTGTTTGGTTTGGCAGGAACTGAGAAAAGATGGCTTTGACCTTGCAGAGAGTCGCTTCAAGGAACTAAAACCTGTACTTGATGAGGTGCTTTCTTTGTATATTTATGGAAAATCCTGCATTTGATCTTTTCTGCGTAGTATTTTAAAAGTTCCACGCAGGTTCAACTTGATATTAATTTCCGGCTTATAAAATTCAATGCTTAAAGACCCCTGTATTCGTAATTGCTTCCTTCTATCGGTTTCCGTTGCACATGGGCCAAATGCTTATAGTCTTGTTTTTTGTCATGCAGTTAACTAAGCTAGAGGCAGAGCAAAAGACAGAAGAAGAAGAGGATGCAAAAAACATGCTGAAGAGAAAAGGCAAAGAAAAGGCCAAGCATTCAGTTTTACACAGGTAGCTTGGATCTGGTTTTGCCGCTTCAATATAATTCTGAGTTTTTTGTTACAAGTCAAAAGCTGAAAGGCCTTTGGCCTCCAATATCTGTTAGATCGTCCTTCTGTTCCCCGGTAACCTGAATTCATAAAGCCAAATGAAAGTAGTTCTCTCGAGTCTCAAGTAGCTGCTGGTGATAATGTTAAAAAGAGGAGAGCATATTTATAAATACTTTTAGATATTGCGTCCTACAATTTTAAATGAAATGAGAAATAGTTTTTTTTTTAAATCTTTACGAAGTCGCCCCTGCGGATCCTGCTTTGTAATTTTATATTTATTACACTTCACTGTAAATGTGTTGGAAGAAATATAAATTATAATTAATTTTCACGAAATTTTATATTTATTACGGAGTTGTTTTTAGTGCGGTTTTTTGGACTTTTTGGTGCCGGAATCTGATGGAAAATTTTGAGGTGAAATCTTGATTTGTGCTATTCAAATTGGTATTTTTACTGTATATGGATTCAGTTCCCTGAAAAACCCCTAGGACACTTCGATTGTGCAAGGGTTACCCATCAAGCGTGTGATTTTAACAAATTCCTACTAGATTTTAGAAAAATTAGACTGGAAAAATCCACCGGAAAAACTTCCACAAAAATCTCACTAAAGAGAACTGGATTTATTACATGTTATTGTAAAAATGTGTTGAACAAATATAAATTATAATTAATTTTCATGAGGTTTGAGTCTGTTTGGGTAGCAATATGGAGTAAACCCAACAGTTGGCACTCCGAATCCAGAAATATGCTCATACGTATTGTCTTTTTGTACAGTCCAAGCATGTTGGAAGGCGATGGTCGCTCGTATGTTCTTTTATTACTTTCGCACTGATCAGATCAGTAATATACTGGATTAACAGCAATATAATTGTTGCTCATTTTATAGCCCAGTATAACAGCAATATAATGTGTAATTCTGTGTCATTTTCATTGGTGATTTTTTTGGTTGTTAATATTATAATCTACTAAGAAAAAAATTAAAAATATTTCATTTTTATAAATAAAATATTTCATTTTTATATTAAATAATATAATTTTATATAACTTTATTTAATAATATAATTTTAATATAATTTTATATGGATAAAGTAATTAAAAATTAACAATACTTTTATTTCTTTTATAAATATTTCAATATAAAACTTAAATAAACTATTTGAATATTCATATTAGTTAATATATTCTACATATATAGCTTGAGTGGGCCTAATAATTATGGTTAAAACTTAAGAGCATGTGTTTCTTTCAAAGAGGTTACGAGTTCAAAACCAAAAGAGGGTAGAGTATGTATGTCACTGCAAGGAGGTGGGTCATTGTGCCACAAACAAGGGGGTCTTATACATCAATTTGGTGTCGCACTTGACCCTGATCTTAAAATTGGATATATATATATATATATATATATATATATATATATATATATTGTTTTTATATATATGGATTATGTGTGTGTATATATGCATTAATGTTGATCTTAGATCTTAATAATAATGGTAATACTTTTTGTTTATATATATTTATATGAACAATGTAAACTTTGAAACGTGAACTATAAACTCAAAACAATAACTTTGGCCAAAAAAATCCAAAAAAAACAAGAAAAACAACCTAAAAACAAAAAAATGTAGTTGCTGGAATACTGGAACACTGAAAAACTTTAAAATTTTGACAATTTTTCAACCATGACATTATGAAATTTTTTTGGACTAAAAAAACTTTAAAAATGAACATATGAATGAAAGAGTCCATATTCTAGGAGTAATTTCTTTTTTAAATGCTAAAAATATGACAACTTTAAAATCTTAGTGTAACACAACTTGACACATTGCAACAAAAATTTAAAAGCCAACCATCAAATTGACAACTTTCAAATAAAAATATGACAACTTTTAAATCTTAGAGTAACACAACTTGACACATTGCAACAAAAAATTAAAAGTCAACCATCAAATTGACAAGTCTAGGCAAACTACTAGAGCCATAGAGCCATTGTAATGAAAACTTAAATACTAACCATGAAATTGACACATTGACACAAAACTACTAGAGCCATAGAGCCATTGTAATGAAAACTTAAATACTAACCATGAAATTGACACATTGACACATTGTGCTAGAAGACTCTATCATTCATTAGTAGATCCATTGTAATGAAAACTTAAATACTAACCATGAAATTGACACATTGACACATTGTGCTTGTAGACTCTATCATTCATTAGTAGACCCATTGTAATGAAAACTTAAATACTAACAATGAAATTGACACATTGACACATTGTGCTAGCAAACTCTATTATTCATTAGCTATCATTCATTAGACTCTATCATTTAAAAAGAAAACTTTAATATCAACAATCAAATTGACACATAAAACAAAATAATAAATACATATAAATAAATGAAAAATATAAAAGAAAACAAAAATTAAAAAGACAAAAAGCTTAAAAAATAATAATAAGTAAATAAAAATATATAATAAAACATAAAAAATAAAAAAACATGACTCACAAAAAACAAAAAATAAAAACACAAAAAAATTAAAAATTAAAAACATGCCTAAAAAATATCAAAAAATAAATCAAAAAACAAAAAATTAAATTAAAAATATAAAAATTAAAAAATTAAAAAAAAAACAACATAGTTAAACAAAAAAAAATTAAAAACATTAGAAAAACATAATTATAAAAAATAAAATTTAAAACATTTATAAAATTTAAATTTAAATAAAAAATTTAAAATTTAAATTTAAAAAGACAGTTTTTAAAATAATAACAAGTAAATAAAAATATATATTAAAACATAAAAAAAAAACAGAAACAAAAAAAAAACACACATATATATAACATGGCAAAAAAATAAAAAAAAAATAAAAACATGCCCAAAAAAACATCAAAAAATAAATTAAAAAACAAAAAAAACATAGTTAAAAAAGAAATTAAAAACATTAAAAAAAAACCTAATAAAAAAATAATGCTACATGACATATTTTTGTTTTAAAAGTTGGGGTGTTTTAGTTCAGAGTTTGCACTCAAAATAGGATGAATGTACCCCAGACTTGATCATCAAAAGCATTGGAAAACTACTTCAGATCCACTAACGTTTAGTCATGAGAATTGATGCAGGGGCGTTGAGGGGTATCTTCAAAAAGGAAATTTCCAAAATTTTTGCTCAAAATTCTAGAACTTATAAAAGCTAGAAAAATCTCTTTTGTGTAAAAGCTCTAAAAAAGTGTGGTATTTAGGATATGATTAGTTTTGAAAATATGGAAGGTTTCATAAAATCCAGCTTTGTTGATTTTTCCCTTATACAAGTCCAATAGATCTTAACTTAGTAGATTTGAAGGTTCATTGAATGTAATATGTATGAATTAATCATGAAATCTATAATGATAAGGGTGTGAGTGTGGGAGAGGTGTGGAGTATGAGTAAATGGCCAAGTGAATGTATAATCAAGCCAAACATGTACATATGAATTTGGTTTTTAGAATAGAATTTTTACATGCTGGTGGATTGTGTAGTATCTCTACATATATGTTAATGAATGTCTTTATATGTTTGTAATAGTTAAGTGGATGAGTAATCAGATTTCGATAGAGTTCTTGGTATCCTTAGGATTGCAAGTTTGTGGAAGTGGACATTGCAGGAAGTAAATTGCCCCGCATCAAGTGGTATCAGAGCACAGAAGATTCATGCATGTAGTTCGGAGGAGATAACAGAGGAATTTGTACAACAGTATAGAGAAACAAATAGAACCAGATTAAGACAGTGGCAGGTAAATTGATTTTGGGTTTTTATTTTATTTTTGGATATTGATGACAGATAACACAACTGTGATGGAGAAAGGAGAGTGACTTCAAAAACTTGAAGAGCAAGAAGTGCTTGAAAGAGAAGGTTCTAAGGAGAGAACTAGAGAAAAAACCAAAAGGTCAGCTTAGCGAAGAAAGTTTGATGAGATATTGAGTAGCAAGAAGAGGAAACTTGCTACAGAGGAGAGGCTTGGTTGTAGTTCACTGTTGAGCATGGTGAAGCTCACAAAGTCAGAGAAAAGGATGACCACAGAGGGTCATTACAAAGGTTCAGGTGAAATCCACAAGATAAAGAAAGAAGATGTTAAAGCAAATGACATAAAGAGAAGGTTGAGTGATGAAAGGAGGTACAAAGAGGAATGGTGAACATGAAGTTGTGATTAGAGAGATGGAATTTATGTTATTTCTTCAAGATGAAATCCAACAACATTTAAATGAAATTCTTGTGAAAGGAGGTACAAAGAAGAATGATGAACTTGAAGTTATCATTAGAGAGATAGAGTCTATGTTATTTCTTGAAGATGAAATCCAACCTCGCGTACAACATTCAAAATAATTTTTTAGAGATTTTGAGGAAGAGATGACTTTTTTGGAACGCTCGTTGGCAAGAGATGAAGGTTGCATAGAGGTGGAAAAGTCAGTTGGTTTGGAGAAAAAAATTAGTATTTCATTCAATAGTGTCATGCTAGAAAAGATGCAACCAACAAAAGTTGACAACAAGCTTCAGTCAAGAAACAAATTCGAAAAATAGATTAATGGGTTGTGGAAACTTATGAAGCAACATTCCAAGAGAATGTATGAAAAGGAGAAGAAAAAATTCAGTAGAGAATGCAGTCAACCGAGAGAAATTCTTCTAGAAAATTAAATGGACAACAACGTAGTAAAGTATGGGACAGAGGAAGAATGAGTAAAGGATTTTTTTTCCTCGAAAAAGATCAGTTACAATTTAAAGTTTGGGATCCTGGAGGAGTTGTCCATTGTTGCAGAAATGTGACAAACTTGTTCATTGTTTCAGAAATGTGACAAACCTCGTAGACAAGAGTCTACGAATTTTTTTTTACCTTGGGTTCTAGGGGTATCTTCAAAAAGGAAATTTCCAAAAGTCCTACTCAAAAGTCTAGAACTTATAAAAGCTAGAAAAATCTCTAAGATTTCTAAATTTTGTAAAACACTAGAAAATCATTGTATTTAGGATATGGTTAGTTTTGAAAATATGGAAGGTTTCATAAAAATATGGCTTTGTTGATTTTTCCCTTATATAAGTCCAATCGATCTTAACTTAGTGGATTTGAACACACGTAGTTCATTGAATGTAATATGTATACATTAATCATGAAATTTATAATGGTAAGGGTGTGAGTGGTTTGAGTGTGTGAGTGTGGGAGAGGTGTGGAGTATGAGTAGCCAAGTGAATGTATAATCAACATGTACGTATGAATTTGGTTACATTTTTGTGGATTGTGTAGTATATCTACATATAATATGTTAACGAATGTCTTTATATGTTTGTAATAGTTAATTGGATGAGTAATCAGATTTCTATAAAGTTTTTGGTGTCCTTAAGATTGTAGGTTCATGGAAGTGGACATTGCAGGAAGAAGTAAATTGTCCCGTATCAAGAACCCAACGAAGAACGAAGAACCCTGAATCAAAACACCAGCAAATAATCCAAAACCAACTAATGTCACATGAAGTCTTGACATTTTAAGAAATGTGATAGGGGGAGCATCTTTATGTGATCCACTGGACAAATTACCACCACACAAAAAAAAAATAGATATTAGTCAGATGAGGACATACCTATCATAAGGATCACCATTAGAGTTTGACCAGATCTACCATGACCTCCATGATTTCAGGATGAATGCATTCATACTTATAGATGACTTAGAACACCGACAATTGTCCATGCCCACACACTGACCAAATCAATGCACAATTAATTCCTTTACTTTTTCATCAATACGTAGAGGATTTCCACTAAATAGCACAACTGAATTACAATAATGTTCATACATATTGGAGATCAAATCAACGAGTGAAATTTTATTTAATTAGCTCCATCACATCACACAATACACCAGATCAAGGCCACTGACCCACTACCAGGAATATTAATGCATTCACACCTTTGAAAAACGGCGCATTCCACTCATAGAGGCTGATACAATATGCTTTTGGACATCCAGACTCCCATAGTCAAATTATGTTAGAAATTAATCTTATTGGACTCCATTAATGTTTCACCAAACAAGATCAATCACCCGTCTGCAACATCGAAAATAATTACATAAATGCGCATTCTACAGCACCATACGACATCATTAGAGTTGATTTAACAACAATTTTAGTCACACTTCCTCCAATTAAACTTGGTATATGCACGAATGCTTGAACCACTCTGGAATACCACATTCAAAGAGACATATAATCAAATTTAATCAAAGAAACAGTCTGGAAGATGTCACCATGACTAAGAGCACAACAACCAATTATGATAGGTAAGAGCGAAAAAATTGTTCAATGCAAGTCCTAGCTCCACCATCACAAAGCCAATTAATGCAGAGGAAGATGAAGATTATCTCATTGAGAATGTCAACGTTATTATTCAGCGTTTAATTGATCAAGTCATTCATTAATGTCAAATCATGTCAAACTTCTTCCCCTCATGCCCATAAGCTACAGGCATGTATCAATGTTTTAGATGAATTGATTCAACAACCTATACATAGAAAATAGTTCAATATAACCACATGATTGCTCATTACATATGTGAAATAGGCATAGGCTTGGCCATAGGATTTTTGTAAAATTATTAGAGCACAAATATGGATTTAGTTGAAGAATAATTGTACTAACTTGCCAAGTTGAAAAAATAAAAAAAAATTAGAATTGAAAATGAAATTAATTCATCAATATTAGTTTTAGAATCAATACATAAAAGCAACTGAGTTAAGCTTAGTTGTACATGCAATAACTATGGATAGTTAAAGCTCACTGAAGCTAAGTGTGCTTTATGTTCTGCTAATGTGCACATGCACCACATGCAAGCACTAGAGTTAACTAACTAAGCCAAGTGCATATTGCATGCAATATCTAGAGTTGAACTAAAGCTAATTAAGGCTAACTATGTGCATGTAAAGCACTCAAGTTAACTAGCTAAAGACAAGTGCACATCGCATGCATTATCTAGAGTTGAACTAAATCTAATCTATGTGCAAGTACACCAACACCCCCCCTTAAGCATAACTTAGGTGAGTGTGATGCAAAATGAATGAGTCCCAATAACACAACCATTTTAGGTACTCATATACAATGCATGAAAAGAGGAAAGAGGGAAAACCTAGTGGGAAGAAAAACCCCCCCTCAAAATATAATGCAAAAGTAGAGAAAAGACAACTGTTAGGCAGTTGTGCCCTTCACCCTGAGACGATCTCGTAGGAATCGAAACTTCTACTAAGTGAAATTCTTGGTGAAGATATCAACAGTTTTCTCGGAACTAGGACAATATGGGAGATCGATGATCCCATCATGAATGAGTTCTTTGATGAAGTGCATGTGGATCTCGATGTGTTTGGTCCATTGTCGTTGCACTGGATCTCTGCAAGACTTTAGCGTACTTTGATTATCATGCCAGATGACAGTTGGACGATGGACACTGGTCCCAAGCTAAGATAGGAAATGTTGTAGACAAATGGCCTGAATAGTGGCATTGGCTGCTCCTCTATAATCGACCTCTGCTGATGATAAAGCAATGGCACTCTGCTTCTTGCTTGACCAACAAATTGGGTTGGATCCCAAACTAAGTAGATAACCGAAGGTGGACTTACGATCAATGTTGTCGCCAACCCAATCTGAATATGTGAATCCAATGAGATCCAAAGAACAATTTGTTGCATAATGAATCCCAAGGTGATTATCCCTTGGACATATCGAAGGATGCGCTTTGCAGCTTTCCAGTGTAACTCATGTGGCTCCTGCATGTATCTGGAAATTGCTCCTACGACATATGAGAGATTAGGATGGGAGTGAGTGAGATAAAGAAGACTTCCCACAAGCTTACGGTACAATGTGCAATCAACCAATGGTGTGTCTTTTCCATTATCAAGATTTGTCCCTAATAAGAAAGGTGTGGCTGCTGGCTTGCAGTCACTCATGTGAAATCGTGCCAAAAGATCTATAGCATACTTTGGTTGAGAAATGGTAATCCCAGAACCACTCTGAATGATCTCTAGTCCAAGGAAGAAATTTAGCAAGCCTATGTCTCTCATAGAAAACCGCTTATGTAATGTTGTTTTAATCTCAGTGATGACAGAATATAAATTACCTGTTATCAAAAGATCATCTACGTAGAGTACTATGATCAACAAGGAGTCGGTTTTCTTCAAAAAATAAACATTAGAATCAGATTTGTAGCGTACAAAATTTTGAGATAACAAATAAGAATCCATCTTTGCATACCATGTTCTAGGTGCCTGCTTGAGGCCATAGAGAGACTTCTTTAGTTTTCATACCAGAGATGAATTGTTCATGTATCCCAGTGGTTGCTCCATGTAGATTTCCTCCTCAAGATCACCGTGAAGAAAGGTATTCTTCACATCCATATGATGCACCTCCCATCCTCTTGCTACTGCAATGGAGAGAGCTAGCAGAATGGAATCCATTTTTGCCACGGGATCAAAAGTATCATCATAGTCAACACCATGTACCTGTTGAAAACCTTTTGCTACCAATCATGCCTTATATCGACTAACTTGACCATCTGTTGCTTTCTTGGTCCGGTAAACCCACTTGCACCTCACAAGTTTACGATTGCAAGGTAGTGGAACCAAATCCCAAGTGTGGTTCTCAATGAAAGAGTTATATTCCTCGTCCATTGTTGCTTCCCATTCAGGATGCCCAGTTTCTTTTGCATAAGTCTGTGGATCAAATGCATGCATCATATAAGCATGCATGGGCATGCATGGCTCCATAGCTAAGAGTGCTTGTGGATCTTCCTCAAACTGAGGTATAGAGGCATGATCATCAGGGATATCACTCATGCTACGCCATTATTTTGTTGAAGGTGGTCGAGAATCTTCTGAACTACATGAGGAAGTATGATCTCGATGTTCAACAACTGGTGGTCCAACAGGTGTCACAGGCAAAGGCTCATCTCCATCAAAATTCTGATCTGAAGTTTCATCTCCATACTCATTAATGAATGGTGAAGGAAACTTGGTAATAAGTTCATCTACTGGTGCATGCAAAATATCTTCATCAAACTTTACACTCCTTTCAATAAAGAGCTCTTCAGTGTTGATATCAAGCAATTTGTACCCTTTGACTTCATCAGAATATCCAACAAACATGCATGCTTTACTTTGAGGCTCCAAAGCCTTTCTCTTCTCTGTAGGAATGCAGGCCCATGCTTGAGATCCGAAAATGCGGAAATGACTGACTTCAGGTTGCATGTCAGTCCAAGCCTCAAAAGGTGTTTTTTTGATAACAGATTTATGAGGAGATCTATTATGGATGTATGAGGCACAATTGATAGCTTCAGCCCACAATTTTGACGAAAGAGATCTTGCATGCAACACCATGTACCTATTGAAAACCTTTTGCTACCAATCGTGCCTTATTTCGACTAAATTGGCCATCTCTTTCAAAGATCGATTCTTCCTTACAACCACCCCATTTTGTTGTGGAGTTTAAGGAACTGTATGCTGCAACTATATGTCTGCTTCATTACAAAGATTCTTGATATCTTTGTTGACAAATTCCATCCCATTATCTGTGTGGAGAATCATGATGCGTTTTCCAGACTGATTTTCCGCATGCACTTTGAAAATATTTAGATGTTGAAAAACTTCACATTTGAGTTTCAAGAAGTAAACCCAAGTGAATCTCGTATAATCATCTATAAATGACAACACATATCTTGCTTTGCTCATTGAAATCACTGGAAATGGACCCATGAGATCATTGTGTACATGTTCCAAAGGTGAAGAGGCTCTCCATGCATGCCCCTTCTTGAACTTGTCTTGTGGATGCTTTCCAAAAGCACATCCATTACAAACACCATTTGAAAATTCAATGGTCGACAATCCTTTGACCATCCCTTTCTTGCTAAGTTGTTGCATATATCTGAAATTCAAGTGCACAAATCTCTTGTGCCAAATCCTACTTTCTTCATTTGCATGCGTAAGTAGAAAAATAGAATCTAATTGAGGAACAAAATCAGAAAATGTATACAAATGAGATTGATCATTTACCTTGCCAGATGTAATCTTCAAGTTGGTTTGCATGTCATAAATGCTCACGGAATTCGAGTTAAATTCCATTTTCCTTCTGCTACCTGTGTGTGTCATCTGATACATTGAGAGAAGATTCATAGAAAGCCTTGGAATATGCAAGACATTCTCAAAACTTCCATCTTCAAATTGCACTCTTCCTTGTCTAGTTGTTGCAATTGCAGAATTTTCCCCAATGAGAATAGGAGGTCTTGAGTATGCATGTAGAGAAGAAAAGGATTCTTTTGAAGAAGGCATATGATGTGAAGCTCTTGAATCGATGATCCATTCTTGTGGTGTAGAATGAAGAGCAATCAAAGCATGTCCATTACCCCTTGTTTTTGATGTTTTTTCCTTTGTCTTCTTCTTGGCACTTTCTAGAATGTGATGACCAATATTATTTTGCTGAAGAGTCTTTGCCATCAAATCAATAGTATTTTTCATGCAAGAGGATTTAGGATGATAACCTCTATCACAATAAGGACACTTGAAGTTTCCTTTCTTTCCCTTCTTACCCTTAGAGCTAGAAGAATCATCTGGAGGTTTTGGATTTCCTACCTTTCTTGGATCTATATCTCTTGCCTTTCCTTTGCCTTTGTATTGTTGATTTGGTTTCATGTCAGACTTTCCTTTCTCATGCATGGCAAGTGCATGTGCATTTGGAGACTTTAATGAACCCATTTTTATGAGCTTATCCTACTCATGAATAAGAGACTCAATAAAGTTGTCAAATTTGGGCATTTTCCATTTTTCTCCAGTTGCAAGTCTAACTGTATGAAATGTGGAAACGAAAACAACATATTCAGGGCCTAATTTAGAAAAAATAGAAATGGTCAATTGACCTTCCTGTTTTGATTTATCGATCCCGCAATCACATAGTTGTAGAAGAAATGACCTAAATTTTGTAAAGAAATCTTGAATGTTCTCAAAGCTATTTGGATCTAAGAAATTTAGCTCATTTTCGAGAATATGAGCCTGCATCTCATCATGATTTCCAAATAAATTCTCTAAGATTGTCCAAACCTCATTCGGAGTGTTGCATGTGTCCACATGGAAACACAATGTTGGAGATATGGACAACAATAGAAGACCAAAAGCCGCGTCCATCCTGTTGAATTATTTTGATTTTTCAACGGCGGAATTGGGTTTAGCTTCCATATTCATAACTATCCGGTACAAGCCTTTGCCTTTGAGGTGAAGCAAAATCTCTGGCTTCCATTGGAAGTAGTTATACGGAGTAAGAATCATTGAAGATGAGAACTCCATTGCAGAAATTGTCCAAAATTTTGATCTGCAAGTCAAATCTTCAAACAATTTCCAATTCTATGCACTTCAAACCTGCAAAAAATTGTTCATGCAACTTTTCCAAACCCTTGTAGCTCTGATACAGTGTAAAATTATTAGAGCACAAATATGGATCTAGTTGAAGGATAATTGCACAAACTTGCCAAGTTGAAAAAAGAAAAACAATTAGAATTGAGAATGAAATTAATTCATCAATATTAGTTTTAGAATCAATACATAAAAGCAACCGAGTTAAGCTTAGATGTACATGCAATAACTATGGATAGTTAAAACTAGTTGAAGCTAAGTGTGCTTTATGTTCTGCTAATGTGCACATGCACCACATGCAAGCATTAGAGTTAACTAACTAAGACAAGTGCACATCGCATGTAAGCACTCGAGTTAGCTAGCTAAAAACAAGTGCACATCGCATGCAATATCTAGAGTTGAACTAAAACTAATTAAGGCCAACTATGTGCATGTAAAGCACTCAATTTAACTAGCTAAAGACAAGTGCACATCGCATGCAATATCTAGAGTTGAACTAAATATAATATATGTGCATGTACACGAACAAATTTTCTTCAGTCACATGCCATTCATCGAAATAGAATGAGATTAACTCGAACCACATCGAAACAACCAAAACAAACATCATTATTTTTTTAATGCTTTCACACCATCTTGATCAATACAACAACTAATCAACCTAACCAGGTCAACCATTTCATCGTGAATTCAAATTTCTTATTAATTCACACCACATCCATGGAGAAAATAATACCATCCAATAACGATGGGGACCAAATCTCGATGAATGAATTAACCATTAACCATTAATCGATGCTTTTACATCAATATATGGCCAAAATAAAGATTGTTTTTATCCCTTTTTTAATTCGATGGTATTTTCATGATTTTATTATTATTATTTTGAGAATGTTATCCATAGATCTCGTTGTGCAGATCTCCGATAACATCAATGCTTGCAGATTTTAACTCTGTTTTTTTTCTCGTTGTGCGGATCTCTGATAACATAAATGCTTTCATATTTTAACTTCGATTTTTAATGTTTGTAGGTACATACCACGAGATTCATAAATTGATTTTGCAGGAAAATTGTGGAGCTATGTGGTCGATCTCAGCTCATACATTCAAAATTAATGTTGTTCAAAACACACAAAGATAATAGGGAAATTGATACTTACTCCATCTACTAAGAGACCTTCCTTGGAGTAGCTCCTCCTGATTTTATGTTTTTTTACTTCAAGCTCCCCCCTGAGGCTAGGTTGGTTTCAATTTTATTTTTTCTCCTTCCTTCTCCAAATTCTTTTGGTTTCTCTTGCAGGTTAGTTTGAGGTATGCTAGAAATATTTGTACCTGAACTCCTTTTCCTCCCTCTAGATTCCATGATGGTCAAGGGAAATTTACAATCCTTGGCTATATGGTCAAAATCATCACAACATCTAATGTTCTCAAAGAATAGAAGAAATGGCTCAAAAATTGTATTCATTTGCTTCCTACAATCAATAGACTTATGCCCGAAATCAGTACACTAACCATTAAACGAACTTTTATATCTGGCCAAAGATGAGCTTGCATGATGTGCCCTTCTATTTGATTCCTTCTTTTGTTGCATGCTTCTGTAGTTTGCAGCAATATGCCCAAGATTTTGACAGTTAAAGCATTTAATTGATCTTGTTATTCTCCTTGTCGGTGCCATATTTTTTTGTTGGTTGTTTAAAATTTGATTTTGAACTCGTTTCTCCCTTGTGTAGGCTAGGACCTGAAGGTTTTTGGCTCATCTTCAATTGAGTGGCTTTCTCTTTTGAATTACTTCTCAATGTAGCCACTTTTTCTTCCAATCTTTCACATTGAACCTCTTTCTCTTCATATTTCTTTCCCGTTCCTCCTTCAACTTTGCTTGCTTCGTCCATTTGATTTTTTAATTTGATGTTTTCTTCTTTGTAAACACACTCTTTCTCATCAAGTATTTGCAATATTCTTTTGCTGGATTTTATTTTTTGCTATGATATTTTTAATCTCAACTTCTAGGATAGCTATCTAGCATCGTTCTTCATCTTCAACTTCTTATTTTTCTACAAAAACATTACCTCCACTTCTCTCCAAAAGATCAAACTGAATTGATTTGTTATCATCTTCAAAACCATTGATCTCTAGAAGATCATCATCACTACAAGGAAATATGTTTCCAAATATAAAATGATCACAACACTTATCTTCGCTATTTTTTACCATCAATAAGAGGGGTTCTTCTAAATTTGAAATATTCATCACTTGTTTGCTGCTCTTATTTTTCTGAGACTGCTTCTTCTTATTCTTGGCCATGGCCCACAATCTGCTCTCAAGCAATCAAGCTTCACTGAGAGAACCCCACTCTGATACCAATTATGGAAATGAGCTTACTACTGAGAGAGAGAGAGGGGGGGGGGGTGTGAATCAATAATAGTTGTGGTTCAATAGCTTTTAATTATATTTACTAAAACACCAAGCAATTAGTGAGCCAACATCAAAACATAATTAATAGCATGCAAAATCATTAGAACAAAAAGTAAAAACACCATGAAGAATCAACAATAAACCATGCACATAAGAGGACACAATGTTTATGGTGGAAAACCATCTCAATAAACCATGCGCATAATAGGACACAATGTTTATGGTGGAAAAACCTCTCTAGGGAAAAAACCACCCATTGTTATTGTTGCTTAAATCTTCTATTATTCTAAACACATTATTAAATAGATGAGCTACCACCCAATAGTTGGAAGACTCGACCATTAAGACCATTTGTTAGAAACATCAATTGGAAGGACTCTTCTCTCATGACTCTATGAATCTCTATTCGCTGGAATCCACCACAACCAACAATCCTCGCCCAATTCTATTAGACAATGGAGAAACTTCTTCCTGTATCGATCTATCTGTTAGAAGTCCTCCACCTTCTCTACACATTGTCTACTATGAGCCTTAATGCCCTCAGCACCTCTATGTGAACCATGTTTCATGCATTTCCAAACTAGGTTCTCAAATATGCTCAACATGAACAACCCAACAACATATCTCTGACCTGATTTGAAAAAAAAAATTTGATAATCACACCACCCAGCACATGCTACAGGTAAGAAATATGCAAGACAAAGTATTGTAGCACAATATCACTCTCACAGCAATAATCCTCTCACACACACCAATCAAAAAATGCAAAATTATCACAAAAGTATTTGCAAAAATATCCTCAACAATATCTAAATCAATACCTCGGGAAAATATTATGGTTATCCCAATAACACAGACACTTTTACCATGGTAATCTACAAGTCAATGCCATAGGTAAATACCATTCTTAAGACGATACCAAGGACACATGTACCATGGTAATCTCCAAACCAATACCATGGGAAAATACCACGGTTATGTCAATATCACAGACACATGTACCATGGCAATCTCCAGACAATACCATGGGAAAATACCATGGCTATGTCAATATCACAGACACTTGTACCATGGTAATATACAAGCCAATATCATAGATCCCATGGTAATACGAATACATATAACGCCAATACGAAGTGTCAACCTATACCACACACAAACCAATACCAAGGTAATGCCAATGCCAATAATATTGTTAATTGATCACAAAGCAGCATTGTTCTTTACTTTGATAGTTACATTTCACCATTAACAAGTTATATTCACCCCAAACAATTATTCCATTGTACAGATCTATGTCATTAACCATTAGAAAAATGAAAATATGTGGAAATAACAATACCATCATCATCATCTAAGAAACGGATGATAAAATATCAAAGGAAGTGAAGCATGAACACATAGAGACACCAGAATTGGTCTGAGACCAAGGAAAAACCCACTATGGGGAAAACCCTTGGAAATTCTTCTTCTTAGATCTTCATTGAATGATTCAACAACAAGAGTACAATGATCCATGAGTACATACCTTTGCGATGCAAAAAACAAATAACATACAAGCACTAAAACGATACCCATACCTCTACATGAAGAAAACTGAATCCGAGAACTGAAATGCACTGACACTGGTTGTAGCAAACTAATGAAAAGAGCTGATACTGAAAGAGGACTGAAGATACATCTACAGTGGAAGCAACCAGATCTGATTTATAGATCTACAATACCAAAACTCGGATATTAAATATCACCAAGTGATATCAACTCTGAAGTCCTAGATCTGAATCTAGGAGTCTGTCAATGATGCTTTGACGTAACTGTGAATGAACGACTGAAGTCTTGGAGCGTTGCGTAATCAACTAAAGGTGATCCAAATCTGATTTGCCTAGTAACTCTCTAAGCCATGGCCTTAACATGCTCAATCCGCGGCTCTGGGGCTCTGAGCCACTACCAAAACACCCTTTGCCTGCGGCTAAGCTTTAGAACAACTTGATCTGACATCAACGCTTTGGTCACGCCCTTAACATGTTTTGCTAACAACTTTGGCACCTTGGCCACGGGTAAAACACATCCTGCCCGCAGCTCTACTTCAGCAGGGCCGCTACGAGGGCCTTACTTGCTTGCGGCTATGCTTCAATAGACTCAGATCAGAAATGTGCACCAGTCTCTAACCCCACTCCATTGCATGCCACTGCACAAGCTCCTTCCAATTTACCCGTGCCAGCCAATAAATTGAAAATACGGCCAAAAACGAAAATAGCATGGAGAATATCTCATGAGCGAATGTGTGCAAATGAACTTGAGGTCACCTCTATTTATAACTTTGTGGGTGACCTCTTGGGGCTTTGACCAAATCAACATGTGATTAGGCCGACCCATAAAATATTAAATTAATTCAAAACTTAAACTTCTGCTTAACCTATTGGGGTGATCTATAGGTCTATTTTGATCCTCTTGAAAAGAGGAATCTAATTAAATTTTTATCTTAATCATCTGAGATGTCCAATGTGGAATTCTACCTTAGTTTCAAAAATTAACACTCCCTCTCAACTAGGAAGAATTCCACATTTCAATCTTTGCTTGTAGTTATCTGCATCATGGAGTCATCATGACTCAACATAATCTATTGATATCTGATCATCGATTAATATGTCATTATGATATTCATTCATCATCACATGTCGTCACTGAACATCTATGTCATGTAGTCATCATGCTGTGAACCTTTCTCATCAAAGTACTCTTCGTGCTTATTTATGATTATCTCTTGATTGTTTATGCTTGTATGATGAATATTCTTGGATTTAGAAGAATAATTTGTTACCGGAGGGGAGCTTGGGCTACCACCCTTCATTCATTAGGTTGTCATTCTGGAATCATTTCCATCATGCTACTACCCGAAATATCATCAACGGAGAGCATATCAACAAGGAGCACATCTCGGGGAGTGCATCTCCCGGAATCGCATGGGGGAGATATACCTCTACAACCCCATAACTAGCAAATAGGATGCCCATCCACTTAAAGGAGATCATCTCGACCCTGGTGTCACATCGGGGAGCTCACTCTCAACCGGGAATCACATAGGGTCATCCCAACCCATCCTATTTCGTACTTATATTCACATTGATGACCCTGAATAGTCATGTGGTAGAACACCTGCATGATAATATAGCTTGGATGAGATACCCAACTTACCAAGAGGTAAGGATCACACACCTCCAAGCCTCCTTAACCCATTGGCCAAATTGGGAGGGCCAATCCCAACATGCTCCTCTTGTGGGTGTGATTCCAACTTGTTGAAGATTGCAACAAGAAATAGTGAAGGAGGCATCCTGAAACATCATCCTTGATCCTAGTTGGAAAATAATCACCTAAACTAGGTGGGGCCCACACAGGTGATTTTTGGCGCAAAGTTTATTTTTAGACATGTCGATCATATTCTATGAGTTGCAAGATGATATTTGTGGATGGTTGGTCAAGTTGGAAAAATAGATGGACTTTTATTTTTAGACATATTGGGCAGAGTCTATTTTTAGACTGCTAGTCTAAAAATAGATATGTCGAATATTATTAGCTCTTAATAATATTTGGACTCTAAACATTATCTTATTCTCTTGGAGCACTTCAGTTAAGTGCACAGATGTGGCACAGGAGCTAACAGAAGGAATTACGCTATTCCCGAGGGTTAAGTGGAGCTATTGCATGGAGACTTCAGTTAGAACTCATGTGACAGAGTTTGGTGGAGTTGATTGAGGTAGTTGGTGGAGTTGTGTTCAGTTTAACTCAGTTAGACACAGTTGAGCTAGTTGTATCTAGTCTAACTGATTGATACACTAGTGAGAGTGATGTGAATTAATTAGTTAATTAATTCACTAAATAATAACTCATTAATCAACTGAAGAATACATCAGTTAACTACAGTGCATGGCAGTTTCAGTGGAGACCAGTGGAGAGATAGGCGAAAGAGCAAGTGTGACTATCAATTGTGACTATAGTGTTGCATTGTTTGCACCACACATTCATTATAGATGCCAATGAGGATTGCGTGAGCAAGGCTGGAGCAATTCGAGTTCATTCAGAGCCATTCTTCAGCAGGGATTGCGCAGTAGAGGTAGGCTAGCAGGTGGCAAAGATTGGTGCATGGATTTGCAAGATCAGGCCTGATTAGTGTGTAGCGATTGTATTGTATTGAGAGCTTGATATGATCAGCTTTGTATGAGGATTGTTACATGATCTCTATGACATATATTATATACAGATAGTTGGGGTTTTCAGCTTCAGGCTTTCCTGTTAAACAACAGTGTTAATGTATGTGAATTTTTATTGTTTCATGTGTGCATTGCAACCTTGATTTAATTTCCACAAATGATCAATGGTGGAATAGATTCTGTATTTTGCATGAAATTAAAATAGTGTGAGATCAGGAGAATCTTGGATATATAACACATACGTTATATAATTTCTACATGGTATCGAAGCGATATTGATCATTGGAAGAGATTGCAATTATTGAAGCGGTTGAGTTTTGTGCTGGTGGAATTTGAATTTGCTGCAGTGTTTTCTTGGTGTCGAAGTTAAGCATTCATTGAAATGTCTTTCAACGGATTGCGATTGGAGTATGCCCTTGATGGGAGCTCGAATTATATTGCATGGAAGGACAGGATGGAGGCGGTGTTGGATGATAATGGGCTGAAGGAGTTCATCGATAGCAATGTTCCTAAGCCGGGTTCTAACGATGCAGTCGCACTTGACGCATGGAAAAATAAGGTAGCAAAGTGTTGAAGGATTTTGTTGGAAGGTGTGAAGGACCACATTGTGTCCAGCCTTCACGATAAAGCCACTCCATTCTTAATGTGGAAGTCTTTGACAGACTTGTTCCAAAGCAGAAGTGACCAGAGGAAGTTGGCACTTAAAGACAAGCTCAGAAAAATAAAAATGGAGAAGAATGACACTATTCCGGTATACTTGACAAAGTTTGTCCACTGCAGGGATGAGCTTGGGAGTGTAGGAGTCAATGTTTATGAAGAAGACTTGGTGAGCTTGGCTCTCCTTGGGCTTTCGAAGAGTTGGCATAGCTATGAAGACTCTGTCAATGGATGGGATAAACTGCTAGGATGGGAGCGACTTTGGTTGGATCTTGTGCAGGAGGAGATAAGGCGAAGTACCAGGGATGGCTCTTCATCAAAACATGATGATGAAGAGGATTGCGCTTTGGTTTCCAAGGCAAAGAAGAAGAAGGGGAATAAATTCCATTCTATATCTGAGGCCGGTGAAGATGGCAAAGAGCATGACATGTCCAAAGTGAAGTGTTTTCACTGTCACGAACATGGGCATTTTGCCACAAATTGTCCATAGAAGAAGAAGAACAAGTAGGCTGCTAGAGCTGCAGCTAGTGAGGCTCTTGCCTCGCAATTTTAGCCTAACTTCTCATTGATCGCATGCATGGTGTCTAGTGCATTAGGATCGGGGTGGTACTTTGATAGTGGTGCTTCATTTCACATGACGGGAGATGTGAACCTTTTCAGTGACTTGGTGGAGAAATATCTCCAGTTGCATGTTGAGTTGGGCGACAATGGATGATACAGTGCGACCAACATTGGTACCATTACCTTTCAGAGGGAGTCAGGTAAACTTATTCTTTTACAAGATGTAGTGCATGTTCCAGATTTAAAGAAGAATTTAATCTCAATTGCAATGTTAGAGGATAAAGGGTATGATGTTGTCTTTAGTGAAGGAAAATTTTTCCTTCGATACAAAGCAACAGGACAAGTCAAGAAGGTTGGGATTCGAGCAAATAATCTCTACAGACTTGAAGTAGATGGGATTTCTACGGAGCTTCCTACTGTTGGGAAGTGCAAGAAAGACATGCAATTGAAGCTTGAGAGGGAGCTGTATTTGCATGCAGGTAAGAGTGAACCTCGGGATGTGGAGTAGCCACAAGATGAGGATCATGGAGTGGGAGCAACCACTCATGCAGAGAAATTTCATGCTAGATGGGCAAAGGGAGTGCATGCAGCTATACCACCAGGTGAGAGGTGGGGCGACATGCATGAGTAATACCAAGAGGAGATTTTTGGGTAGGATTCATGGAGATGGTGTGGATCTCATGAATTGAACCTGGCTACGAGGTGCTGACAGAGCAGCAGTAGCATGATTAGTTGGATTGATGCGAGCAGATCAAAGTGACAGTGTCGGATACTGGAGCACGGTTCAGAGTTGACAGCAAATGCAGAGTGCATGGGTGCATAGTTCAACAGTGCAGTGGTTCCTGAAGACATGTGCAGTTGGAACCAGCAGAATTCAAATACTTTGATGATAGATGCATTAAGACTGATTGAGTTGTTTGGAGACTTTCAGTTTCAGAAGAGTTGCAGAGCAGATGCATGGAGTTGCAGGGTGCTTGCAAAGGTTGCAGGGCGAATGCATGTAGTTGCATGTCGCATGCAAAGACAGTCCTTTCTTGTTGAGAGGGAGTGTTGAAGATTGCAACAAGAAACAGTGACGGAGGCATCCTGAAACATCATCCTTGATCCTAGTTGGAAAATAATCACCTAAACTAGGTGGGGCCCACACAAGTGATTTTTGGCGCAAAGTCTATTTTTAGACTATGTCTATTTTTAGACATGTAGATCATATTCTATGAGTTGCAGGATGCTATTTGTGGATGGTTGGTCAAGTTGGAAAAATAGATGGACTTCTATTTTTAGACATATTGGGCGGAGTCTATTTTTAGACTGCCAGTCTAAAAATAGATATGTCAAATATTATTAGCTCTTAATAATATTTGGACTCTAAACATTATCTTATTCTCTTGGAGCACTTCAGTTAAGTGCACAGATGTGGCACAGGAGCTGACAAAAGGAATTACGCTATTCCTAAGGGTTAAGTGGAGCTATTGCATGGATACTTCAGTTAGAACTCATGTGACAGAGTTTGGTGAGTTGATTGAGGAGTTAATGGAGTTGTATTTAGTTTAACTCAGTTAGACTTAGTTGAGCTAGTTGTAGCTAGTCTAACTAATTGATACATTAGTGAGAGTGGTGTGAATTAATTAGTTAATTAATTCACTAAATAATAACACATTAATCAACTGAAGAATACATCAGTTAACTACAATGCATGGCAGTTTCAGTGGAGACCAGTGGAGAGATAGGTGAAAGAGCAAGTGTGACTATCAGTTGTGACTATAGTGTGCATTGTTTGCACCACACATTCATTGGAGATGCCAATGATGATTGCGTGAGCAAGGCTGGAGCAATTCGAGTTTATTCAGAGCCATTCTTCAGCAAGGATTGCGCAGTATAGGCAGGCTAGCAGGTGGCAAAGATTGGTGCATGGATTTGCAAGATCGGGCCTGATTAGTGTGTAGCGATTGTATTGTACTGAGAGCTTGATATGATTAGCTTTGTATGAGGGTTGTTACATGATCTCTATGACATATATTATATACAGATAGTTGGGGTTTTCAGCTTCAGGCTTTCCCGTTAAACAACTATGTTAATGTATGTGAATTTTTATTGTTTCATGTGTGCATTGCAATCTTGATTTAATTTCTGCAAATGATCAATGGTGGAATAGATTTTGTATTTTGCATGAAGTTAAAATATTGTGAGATCAGGAGAATCTTGGATATATAACACATAAGTTATATAATTTCTACACAACTAGGGTATACTCTACAACAATCAAAGGTGGAGGAGATACTCGACTTGTCAAAACAAACAAGGATCACACACATCCCACGGGTTGTAGCTAGGGAATACACCTTATTTTCCAGAGTTCCCTCAACCCCAAGAGACCTCAATCTCAATTCCTTGTTTTGGGACCTTAAACAGAAGAGGGAGAGTTGGCTCAGTGTCCTCGATCAGCGTTGTTCTCATCTGTTATATGAAAATTCTTGTGACTACAAGACATCAAATCGAGTGTTATGTTAGAACATACATCATCATGTAAATCGCAGCAAGATACCCCTAAAAACAAGATACCAAAACCATCCTCCCTCTCATGGAGGTGTCAAATGCGCATGGATACTATAATCATCATCCTTCTCACGGAGGTCACGCAGATATTATAATCATACTCCCTCTCATAGAGGTGTCAATCACAAGCCTCAACTTGTCTCGAACAACTGCACTGTCTCAAATAAATGGAGAACACATAGTCCTAACTATACATATTTGGGATTCTCTGTCATCATCGTGTATCCATGTCTTATCTAGATCATGCTCGATCAGCTCTCTAAGGATCTTCTACATCATGCCTCATAGCTATCCTAGCTAGCGGCATTGTACCCAACCTTGGTCGTGTTATGGACCTCTCGTCCAAAGTGTCATGGCAGATCTCATTCTAAGCCAACATCCAAATGTGCTCATCGATCCAAAACATCATTAGTTCATTCATGCAACTACATATCATGGGAGAAATATCTCAACCAAATAAAAGATGTTTGGTGGAAATTCGAACTAAAGTAGCCCAATCATGAATTTAATCATGTTGTATACACATCATATGCGGATGAATGTTCAACACGAAACATCAATGCTTCAACCAACTACTAGATGCCATATCACGATCAACCAACATTTGAAATTTAAATCAGAGTATCCAATGATTTACATTACAATAATACATTTGAACAGTCATGCTATATGGAATTTCTTTCCCAAATTCCAAAGATCAATTTATCATGCCATGATACATCATTGTGATAATCAAAATTCATCTCCCTCTTACTTAGATTTTCAGAGGCTCATCACCTGTCAATGATAGACTATCAATATGTATAATCAAACCCATAATAAAAAATCAAGGCCATACCTTGGAACTCATCATCCTGACTTAGTCACATATAAACAAATCTAAATCAAGGATCTTGCATCACACAAAACTCTCTATGAGCTGAAGGCCTCATCATGTCGACATATCAAACCTTACTCAAATCAATGTTGAGTCATAGTTATCAATTATTTCAACTAGAGACGGGTAGCACACATATCAAGTCTTGACTTCATTTCATGTCAATCTCTTCAAGTTTGTCATTCAACATGTCAGTATAGGCCATTTCCGTCATTAGATGTAAGTGCATATGCATCACGATTACGTCATGTATGTTCATACTACGTCACAACAACCATTGTCCTCAGATCAAGGAGGCCAATATAGAACCATACATCTGTATACTCACATACAACACTGAAGGTCACTATGCCCACATAACATAGTCATCTGGGAAAATCAACCATCACCAACTAAAATCATGTCAAATCCAAATGTGCAATCATGGTAAGATCTATAAATCCAAACATGTCTCAATCATTAAGCATCATGTAAAAAAGTATCAAACACATTTTATCAATATCAATCAGACTTAAACACAATGACATATGCATATGAATTTCTCAGTCACCTGTACACACAAGTTCGGTTAAAACATATGAACTTTCCCAACTAACAAATCTTACTGGCATCTAAAATACATCTACAGAACTGACATTTTCCAAATTACCATCTGATTTCATGCTCAACTCCAACAATTCCAGAAATCAGTTCACAATGACAAGACAAATCATAGATCCATGGATTCAAAGTACAAACCGAATTCATTATACAAAAATTCAATTTTTTTTCTCTCAGGCATAGTCACATCTATGAGCCTTCCTTTGCATAAATAAGGCTCAACCATCTATTGTGGATTAACCAATGTCAAACACTCATAAATCATATTTCAATAGCAATCACGAGTAAGATTCTTTTAGGAGAGAAGTTATCCCTCTGAATGAGAATCCACATCATTCATATCATCAACCTATCTTTACAGGGATCAATTAATGGCATATCTATCATAAACACATATATATCATGATCATCAATATCGTGTCATCCATCTTTCATCAAGGGTTGGACTAGAAAGATCAGGGCAACAGGCTGTTGTGACATCACAACCTTAATATCCAATAACAATACATCAAGTTAAAGCATTTAATTTCAGTGCATGCTATAACCACAAATAGTCATCAATCTATAACATCAATCTCATAAATATTCCTTTATAATCATGGTTTCCAATACCATGCATATCATAATCAATAGGATCAAGTTAGGTTAATTGATAAATAAACAAGGTGAAATTACTCTTCTCTATGAGCTTTCATCATGCTAATCACAAGTATTATCAATACCATATCAATGAGGTAAACTTCCATAAGAGATCCATAAGATCTTATGTGTATCAATAATCAAGAGTGTCATCCACTAAAATCAAAATTAGGATCTAAAAACAATAGTTGTTAGCCACACATTAAGTTATGCTACTATATCCATGTTCAAAAATCACATCAAGTGCTCTCGCAGAATCAAGTTGAACATCATGATCAAACCATTCAATACTAGGTGCACCATTTCATCAACATAAATATCAATCACTCTTATGTGTGATGCATGATCCACTCGAGAAGTAGACATTCTCAATATATCGAAGGGCTTACCTAGCCATCCAATGTTGTAGCTAAATCATAACATTAAAACAATATACCATGCATGCATTACCATATTACCTGTGCACCTTTACATAGGCAGCTTGTAGTGCGCAAGTGCCACTTTACCACCTCCTTATTTTTTTCAGATGTAACCATCTTTCCCTTTCCAGATCTAGTTTAATTTCCAGGTCTAACCAACTTTCCTTCATTTCCCGATCTAGTTATCTTTCATGCATTTCCAAATATCCTCAAGAGGGATCCACTCATCACATCTCATCATAGAGGTTAGATATATCTAAGTTCTCAAATATACATGCAGGAAGTAACGAATAGCAACAATAATCATATAAATCAGATCTATAAGCATAAACAAGAGTAAGGGTTATAAGTCAAGGATTACTTATCTTTAATGAGATATGATCCTCTCCCTATTGAAATGGCCATCAAGAGTCAACCATAGATCATAAATAAGTGTTTCGTTCAATCAACAACTTTATCAATAACCGGGTCATTTCTATCAAACCGATCCAAGTGCTTGAGCATCTTTACAAAGGTTATGTGAGCGTTTCATAAACCAAATCTAAAGACTTTACCATAAACCAGGGTTTAACTCAAACCCTTATCTACTAACTGCCTATGGTTTTCTCCATACCCTAGAATTGTTTTAGGTCTCTACCATACTCTGCTTGCTTCCATATTCTTGGGGTGATCCTCATGGATTTTATTCAACCTGTCTTTGATACCATGTTAATTTTTCATAAAGAAGAATTGTTCTTTACTTTGATAGTTACATTTCACCATTAAAAAGTTTCATTCACCCCACATTATTATTCCATTGTATAGATCTATATAATTAAAAATCAGAAAAATGAAACTATGTGGAAAGAAAAATATCATCATCATCATCGTCATCATCATCTAAGCAGCATAAAATAAAAGATCAAAGGAAGAGAAGCATGAACACATAGAGACACCAGGATTGTTTTGAGACCAGGGAAAAACCCACTATGGGGAAAACCCTTTGAAATTCTTATTCTTAGATATTCATTGAATGATTCAACAACAAGAGTAAAATGATCCATGAGTACATATCTTTACGATGCAGAAAACAAATAGCATACAATAACTAAAACCATACCCATATTTCTGCATGAAGGAAACTGAATCTAAGAACTGAAATGCACTGACATTGGCTGTAGAAAACCAATGAAAAAAACTGATACTGAATGACGATTGAAGATACATCTACAGTGGAAGAAACTAGATTTGATCTACATATCTACAATATAAAAACTCGGATCTAAAATATCACCAAGTGATCTCAACTCTGAAGTCCTAAATCCGAATCTAGGAGTATGTCAATGACACTTTGATGCAACTATGCCTGAACGACAGAAGTCTTGAAGTGTTGCACAATCAACTGAAGGTGATCCAAATCCGATCTACCCAGTAACTATCTGAGTCATTTCCTTAACACGCTCAACCTGCAACTTTGGGGCTTTGAGCCACTACCACAACACCCTGTGCCCGCGGCTGAGCTTCAGAACAACCCGATCTGACCTCAGCGCTTTTGTCGCGCCCTTAACATGTTGTGCCAATGACTTTGGCACCTTGGTTGTGGGCACAACATATCCTGATCGAGGCTCTGCTTCAGCAGGGCCGCTACCAGGGCCTTACCTGCCTGCGGCTCTACTTCGATATACTAAGATCTGAAATGTGCACCTGTCTCTAACCCCGATCCACTGTGCAAGCTCCTTCCGACGTACCTGTGTGAGCCAATAAATCAAAAATACGACCAAAAATTAAACAAAATGGAGAAGATCTCATGAGCAAATGTGTGCAAATGAGCTTGAGGTCACCTATATTTATAACTTTGTGGGTGATCGCTTGGTTCTTTGACCGGATCAACATGCAGTTAGAACGACCCATTAAATATTAAATTAATTCATAACTTAAATTTTTCTTAACCGATTGGGGAAATCTATAGGTTGATTTTGATCCTCTTGAAAAGAGGAATCTAATTAAATTATTATCTTAATCATATGAGTTTTCCAATGTGGAATTTGACCTTAGTTTCAAAAATTAACAAATACGTGTACCATGGTAATGTTTACTTCAACCACTTTCACTATTGCCATCATCTATATGCATAAACTCATCAACCATACATAAAATATGCATAAGCCAAGCCAACATAAGCCAAACCAAACCACCTGCAACGATAAAACCAATAACACAATCATTTGTCAAACATGTTGAGGTTGACATTAATTCCAAACATCAATCAGTGCAACTAACAATTGCACCAACAACTTCATCATCAATGCCAACAATAATACTTGCACATCCTGTAAAGTTTGTTTCATCCATAAGACTTGAGTGCAACAATAAGATATTTTTATATATTTTGCTTTATTAGCAGAGAGAGAGATTGAAGCTTGTTTATTGCTCAACCATGAAATAAGATATTCACCAAGAAAGAAAGCACCACCACTAGTGCTCTTTGAACCATCTACATCACCTGCCCAATCAACAACAGTATAAAAATTTAGTGAAAAGCTTTTACCTTTTCGGTACCAAATTCCATACTCCATCGTGGCTCTCAGATATCTGAGAATCATCTTTACTACTAGAATATGACTTTGTCTAGGGCCTGCTTGAAATATTCTAGAAATACTAATTTCCTACATGATTTTTGGTCTTGATGTTGTCAAATATAGGAGCCTACCAATAATATATTTGTATAAATTTTGGTCCACTTATGGTGATTCATCGGTCTTGTTGAGCTTGCAACCTGTAACCATTAGTGTGCTCACCAAAGAACATCCCCCCATGCCAAATTAATTCAAAACTTCCTTGAGATACTTGCTTTGTGAGATAAAATATCCTTTGGAAGACTATGCAATCTATAAACCAAGGAAATAAGAAATTTCTCCAAGAATTTACATCTAAAATTTTCCCTTCATATCAGTTGTAAACTGGCATGTTAGTTGATCTAAATCACTAGCAAAAATAATATCATCAACATAGACAACCACCACTATTAATTTTCCATTGTCATTTTCACATATAAATTACTATCAGTTGTGCCTCTTTTAAAACCACACTTGAGAAAGTAACTATCCAACTTGGAATACCCTGCACGTTGGGCTTGCTTGATACCATATAAGTCCTTTTTCATCTTGCAAACATAATTAGGTTGATCTGACAAATAAAAACCATCTGGCTTCAATATATAAACTTCTTCCTGTAATTCTCCATTTAGAAAGGTAGACTTGACATCCAAATGATATATATTGAATTTCTTGAAACAAGAAAATTCCAAAAAAAATATAATCACTTCTAATTGAGCAATAGGAGAAAAGGTTTCATTAAAGTCGAACCCTTCAATTTATGCATAGCCTTTGTAGACTAATCTTGCCTTGTTTCTTACCACTTCACAATTCTCATTAAATTGTTCGTGAAGACCCACTTTGTGCCAATAAAATTCTTGTTTGTTGGTCTAGGAAAAAGCTCCCATGTCTATTTTTTCTCAATCTGATCAAGCTTATCATGCATAGATTTTAACCAATTATCATCTTGGTTGTCTTGCGCAACATCTTTTGGCTCCATCATCAATAACAAAGCTACGTGCGCTTGAGTAGGGGGATTTAGCAACATTCTTCTTGCCTGTACACTTGTATGTAAATCACCAACAATTTTTTCAGCTGGATTTTTTTTTTCACATACCCTAAAGGACCCTTGGATTGAGTACTAAGGGGTTATTCGTTTTCTTCATTTGAAATTCTCCCATCGACCTTATCATCATTATAGACTAGATTAGTGGAGTTGATATTTACTAGTTGATATACTTCAAATTGGATGTGCTCATCCACTTTGACATCAATGAAATTAACTATCATCTTTGTATTCTTATTATAACATCTAAAAACATTGCTATTTTGAGAGCATCCAAGGCAAATACCTTCATCATCCCTTGCATCAAAATTACCAAACGTGTCATCATTCCTTTTGATATAGAACTTGCTTCCAAACATTGTGAAATGCTTGATTGTAGCAGGTATGCCATAACAAATCCCATAAAATCACAATTGTTGTGTGAATAGCTTCAGCAAAAAATATTTGGTGAAATTTTCTTTCATCCATCATGGCTTTGGCTAACTATTGAACTAATCTATTGGATCTCTCTGCTACACCATTCTATTGTGGAGTCTCTTCTATAGTAAACTTCCTTTCGATACGATGCTTGCAAAGTCATCAAATTCTTTTGAAGTAAACTCACCTCCATTTCCAGACCTTATGCTCTTGACTTTATATTTAGTCTCATTTTCAACCATGAATTTAATGTCTGTAAACTTTTCAAAAGCTTCTAATTTTTCTCTTAAGAATGAAACCCACATCATTCTACTAAAATCCTTAATAATAAGCATGAAATACAATTTAATTTTGGGTGACTACATTCTTGAAGGTCCATTTAAATCCATATGTACTAACTACAATGGTTCGATTGATGAGTTATCCTTTGATTTGAATGGTACTCAAACTTTTTTACCCATGTGAAAATATTTGAAAATAGTATTCTCAAGATTTGAAAGCTTTGGTAGATCTTTAACTATGTTCTTCTTACCTAGCTTAACAATCTTATTAAAATGTATATGTCCAAATCTTATATGCCACAACCAACTCTCATCAACCTTAGAAAAGTAAAATATCTTTGTCTTGTCTTTCAAGACATAGATATTATTGTCTATCCTTACAACTTAAGCTACTATTTCTCTTGTGCTTATAGACTTGATTTAACAATTTTTAACTTTGAAAATCACATCATAACCTTGGCCACACATCTGAGACATAGAAAGTAAGTTATGCTTCAACCCATTAACATACAACACGTACTTTAATTTAACTCTACCATTTGATAGAATGACAACTCCTTTACCAACAATATTACCATGTGCATTATTTCCAAAAGTCACATTTCCTTTTTGAACTGGTTTCCATGTCAAAAAATTATTTCTGTCTCTTGACATGTGCCTAGAATAGCCATTGCCAACATATCAATGACTACCTTCATTCTGAGCATATAACACAATATTACACTGCTTTGTGCTTTCTTTTTCTTTCTAGACTTTGGAATTCTAGGTTGTTTTATCAATAACTAGATTAAGCATTTTATTATTAAGTCTGAAATCAATTGATCTATGGAAACAATTCTTATAGTTATAGCATTGAAAGAAATTATTCAAAAGAGTAAATGGATTAATGTACTTGGGTCTACCTTTTTTTGATTGACTAAATATTTGGGTGATAATTTCTTCTTTGTGGCCTGAGCTATCTATATGATAAATTCAATCTGCAATTCACTACCTTATGCCCATAATTTTTGCAAGTGAAACAATAAACTAGATTAATTTCTACATACTTGGGAGAAATTTGATTTATGATCATTGGTTGAGTTTCTCTCTTTGTATTTCAATTCTATTCTGCAACATTTATCCTTCCTTGCTAAGTTAAATTGCTCCTTTTATTTTGTTGTTTTTGATTTATTTTTGGTTGCACGTTGTGCTACGCACCGCCTTTTTCTTCTTGCTGCTATGTTGGCCCATCTTTTGCTACTACGTTGTCACCATTTTTGGCTGCTTGTACAAAGGTAATCTACTTTTTCCATTTAAATCAACTACTAAGCTAGACTCGATCTCAAATATAAGATCATTTATATTACTTGAGACCCTTTGAGCATCAAGGAGCTAATTCAAACTTTCATTCCCCTTTCCAAAATTTTCATTAAAACTCTGTTGGGTTTTTGCCTTCTCTAGGTCTTTCCTTAGCAAAAAAATTTCTTCTTCTAGCCTCTCACATGCTTGGTTTCTCTCTCTAAGTTGCTAATGTCTCTTGAATCTTCTTTCCTTATTCAACTTGGAGGATCATAGGTTCAATGCCTTCGGCTTTTTCCTTTATCAACACTTCATTTTCATCTTATTTTTCTTCCTTAGCCTTTCAATCTCTTCAAGAGAACTAACCAACTCTCCTTCTAAATCAACCTCCACCTCTTCTCTGTCGGAATTAATATCTTTGACTTCAATATTATCTATGGCCATAAGCATACATTCATTTGGGATTTATTCATCTTTGTCCTCATCTGAATATTGGTTGCCTTCACTTTTAGAGGAGTTGGAATCTTGGGTGTAGAAGCTCTTCTTCTTAGCCTTATTTCTTTCCTTTTGAATTTTCCCTAACTAGGATCATATTCCAAACATCACTTGGAAGCATAGTGACCAAATTTACCCTAGCGAAAGCACTTAAAAGGTAGCTTACCTTTGTACTTTCCTAAGTCTCTCTTGAGCTTCCTCACACAATTGGCTTATTCTTCATCTCATTGACAACATGAATCATCATATTATTCATTGGTCTTCTTATATGCTTTGAAGGAGGAATCCTTTATAGTAGGATTTCCATTGGAAATTATCATCTCATAAGAAATAAGATTACCAAGTAGCTGGTCTAAAGTGAGAGTATTCAACTTGGTCATCTCCTCAATGGTTGAAAACTTGGGATTAAATCTCTTAAGGAGAGATCTCAACACTTTTTAAACTACTACAAGCTCTTCTAATTTCTCATCAAGACCTTTTATAGTGTTCACAACTTCATCAACTCTTAGAAATCATTTTCATTATCTTCATCATCATGCATATTCAAAGACTCAAATTTCATTCTAAATTATTCAAGTTTAACTTGCTTTAACTTGCTCTAACCTTCATATAAGTTTCTCATCTTGTCCCAAATAGATTTTGCAGTATAGCAGTCTGTTGACTAATTTAAATTTAGGTAGGCCAACAAGAAGGAAATTCATATCTTTAGCATTGCATGTAAACTCCAACTTATGATTTCTTATCACCAAGGCTAGAGGTTTTTGATACTCTTCTCCCATTGCATCCCGTATCAACTCCAAGTGATTGAATATAGATCTTCATCTTGACTTTCCAAAACACATGGTTTGTTCCATTGAACATAGGTGCCCTATTAATGGTATATCCAACTTCTTGGTTTTCCATGGTCCTTGATATTTATTCTAGCTATTAAAATATCTGAAGTAATCTGGTTTGTGTTGATACCAATTGTTAGAAACCAGGACAATACTGAGAGGGTGGGTGAATTAGTATTGTAGGAAATTCAAAAAAATATTTTCAATAGTAAAAGTACTAGGACACCAAAAATACTTCAGAAATTAATTCATATTAGTATCACAAGAATTAATCATTAGACACAAATGGAACATAGATTCTTCAACTTTATTCAAATTATTTCATAAATAAAACCTTCAACTTCTTGTTGCAAATTTCTCTGGCTACAACTACAAGGAAGCTACTACTCCCTAATTTATCAACTACAATTGAAAGGAGCTACAATCCCTAGTTTATCAGTTGCCATTAAAAGGATCTTCAACCCCTAATAATTTACCAGTAACTACTGGAAGGAGATACAACTCCTGATCTGTAAGCTACCACTTTCGTAACCTCAATGATTCATCTTTCATACAATTTTCAAACTCAAATCATGAAGGCCACTTCCTTTTACAAACAAATAAGTTTCTCTCTTCAAACTCTCATCATGCACACCATGAAACACCTTCAACAATCCCCGATCATTGAAAAAAACCAAACACACCAAAAACATCAATCAATCTCACGCACTAATAATTACCTTCTTACAAATTTGATTATTCATTTAAAAATTTTGGACCGATAATTTCAGTCATTGAGCTTTATTCATCTTGCACCTTCATGCTTGCATGAATCTTTATTTTTTCCTTTGTATTGCTTCTGTTAAGTCTTGTGAATCTGATATTCAAGTCTTCTAATTATCCTCACTTGTTTCTACAAGAAAAATTGATCTTTTATACTAATTTGATTCATTCTAGAATTTTTCAGAATTTAGCAGTGCTTTTCTAATTTTGGTTGATCTCCAAGTTTAGCTAAACTACTAAAACTCCCTCTTAATTGTTTGTTCGGTTGTCTTGCTTCCAACTCATTCATGCCTTTTTATATTAATTTTAGTGTTTCACCACTTATATGCGATAAACGACAACATTAGTTGTGGACACCTCTATGCACTACCTATTCAAAATATGCCCAAATATCTTTTATGTTTATGACTTATCAACCTTGTGCTTGAAGTGATTAATCAAAAGTTTCATAGTTGTTGACCCTGTCATGCTTTTAAATCTGTAATGTAGCCCCAATTTATTTATAAAAAAATACTTCCACATCTATAACTATGTGGGCTCTTGCAATTTAGCTTCTAGGGCCTATTTTAATATTGAAAACACATATGTGAATTTGGTCACAATGTCGCACATATAACCTAGTTTTGTTGGTTTTCTTGGACCCCGACTTTATTTCCCCAATGCAATTTCATAAACACCTCTAGGGTCTAACCTCTCAGGGTTACGTGTCCCTATGGGTCTACCATTCTCCACTTTCACTCTATTCAATGGTCCTTACTCTCAACTCTATAATCGCTATTGTTTCCCTGAGCCTCATCAACCCAGAGCTCCTCCTTTGTGCCCGCTTGAATCCTTCTGGGGTTTGGGGACTGGGATAATGTGTCCTGGTGGGACCTTTAGTGTGTATTTGAGCTAATAAATGATCAACTAAGGTGATTTTTTACACTACCATGTTTACAACATATACCGAGAGTTGAATCATCTTGGATGCCATTATCATGTGCACCTTTAAAACCTTCCAAGAAAGCCCTTATGGGGTGACATCATGCTCATGTCACCGACACCATTTGGTTCCATTTGAGTGGCGACACATGTCACTTAGATTTCATCCACTTGACTACCTAAAAATTTCAAAAACACATGCCATGTGTCCCCTGTGATGACATCATGCTAATGTCATCATGTACCAATAGAATGTTTCCACGTGTCATCCAGTATGGAGAGATAAAGGGGTTCCCAGGCCCTTTTTTTTCACCAATTTCCTTTGTTAAAAATTTAAAGAGTCCTAGGCCATTTAACTGCCACACTGCATTCTCCTTGTTCCACGTCTCTCAGCCCTACTTCATCCTAAGCCTCAATCTGATGTGTTGCAACTTGATCTTCCTGGGAAGTCCTCCTAGGGAGAGTTTTCATGTGGGGAACTCTGCTTGTTGAAATCCGCCAAAGAAATTCCTTTGCATTGTTTACATCCTCTGTTGATTCCTCTTGGGTTAATGTCCTTCGGGTGCTCCCTTATGCGTGACTTTTGAACCATCAGGGGAACCTCCTATCGGGAATATGTGTATTGAGGGCTCCACCACTAGCCAATAAGAATTATTTCACTGTTGTGTTGCTAGGCCACATTTTCCTGAACATTTGGTTAAGAATATCTGCCAAAAAGCTCGTCCAATTCTACCTAACTACCAAACTATCACCAAGTTGACCCTTTTTCCAAATTTAACTTTGCAATTTTGACTTTTGGGGGTACCTAACTTTGACTTGCAATAAATTATGATCCATGAGGCCATTTTTGAGCGTATATATACCACTTAAAATCTCTTTTGGAGCTCTATACACATAAGTGGGTTCCAAAATAACATGAAGTTATATTCTTAGCTAAAATTGGCTTCAAAGTCGCTACACCTTTGTTGACATTGTAGTGTCAGCGTTGATGTTAATAGGTTCATGGTGTTGCTTGTCATATGCATACGTGATGAGTACATGGTGATTATTTTTGGCTTGATGGTCTTGTTAGTTGGAATTGATGTCAACATTCTTATGACTTGACCTAGTTCAAGTGATTTGGAGGCTGAGTAGAGATGAAATCCACATGTGATGATTGGATTGAGATGTTGATTGGAAATGTTGTTGTTGCAAGTGGTTGGAGTGGTGTTGTAGGTGTTGCATTTGTCTCTACATGTCTTCGATGCATTGGATATTTTGCTACATGTTTTGATTTGTGATTTCTTATGTTGAAGGTTCCTCTATTAGTGTTGAAGGAAGTTGTATGACATGATGTTGCTGCTACAGGAGTTGGATATGTTGCTACAAGTGTTTAAAATGTTTAGAGAGGTTGTGGTTATTGCTTGAGGAGCTTGAAGTGTTGGTCTTGGTAATAAGGTTGGAAGAATAGTTCTTGCATGTCATATGTTCTTATAATATTTCATTAGTTGTAGACTTGACATGGAGTATTGGATGAGTGATCAGATGTTGAAGAAAGATGTTCCCTCAGTTGGAAGAAGGTTTTGACTAAATATCCATTGGTTTTCTTCATCCTTAGCCCCAATCACATGGAACCAAGCCTATTAGTGTGAATGAAAAGCTATGGGTGTTGGGAGACATGCCTATGCATGCGACCAGTCAAATTTTCTCATTGTTGTGTGTGTGACCAAGGTTTTTCACGAGATTTTCTCCGGATTTCTCGCGTTGGTCAGTTAATTTATATGTTTTGGTGATATTCTTGTTCGAAACTTTTTGGTTTATGGTTAGAAAATTTCATGGAACCTCCAGAAGTTAATCAAAGTTGAAAATATGAAAAGGAAAGTGGAGTTAGTGTATTGATAGAGTCAATGAGCTGCTGAATCTAGATCTAATCAAGCATATGAACAGAGTTGTGAAGCCCAATAGTTCTGTGTAATTATTGAGTTGAGCACTTGAATTCATATTTATCTTGGAAATAGCTCAATAATAGTTTGGTTGGATGAGTTTTGTGCGTGGAGTGAGTGTGAGCTTGGAGAAGAGTGTGCAAGTTGTGTGAGTTGTCTAGTGTATAATTTTATGAACTAGTTTGCAGTTGTAGTAGTAGTGAGTTGAAGTTTTTTTCAACCATTATACTTATGGAGTGAGTGAGTTGTTGATGTGTGGATTGGATTAGAGTTTTGAGGAGATTTTTTTATGCTTGCGTGGAGGTTTTGATTGCACCTAGTGCTACAACTTTTTTATTTCATTGTGTGCTTTGATGCTATGTTGCTGCAGTGCTCATGTTGAGCATTTCTTGGTTCCAGTATGAAACATTTTGAAATGAGAAGCACATAGAAGAGAGGAGTTGGAGGAACCCGATGAAATCAATATAAGAGAGGAAATTTTCTCAATCCAATGTGGTTGGATAGTTCAACAAAAACTGAGCGAGGCTCGTTGATCATGGTGGCTTCTAGCAAATTAGAGTTTGTAGAGTTGATTCATAGTTCAGGAGTAATGAGGCGAGGATCGTTGATCGTGGTGGAATTCAAAGGATGGTAGTGCGTACATTTGCATGAGAAACAATATCCATTTGATAGTAGCAATATGTATATCTTTATTTAAAAAAATTTCTTGACATAATAGAATTTGAGCAGTGCAGCAGCAACATGGTGGTTTTTTTCCTGGTGAAGGTTTTTCCACCAGACATACTTGTGTTCATAGTGTTGATTGATTTTATGATTTCTTGTCTATTTTTATGCTATGATCTACGACTGTGTGTTTCAGTTCATGCATGGTTAAAGATTATTTAATTGAAGAAAAATTTTATATGTTCCATCGCTACTAATTCATCCCCCCCTCTCTCAATAGTGATCGAGTTTCCAACAATTAGTTTCAGAGACAGGTTCTCAGGTGTAGCTTGATCATTGGAGAGTGGATATTGGATATTTTGGCAGAAGTTTTGGAAATTTTCTGAAATGGATCAGCAAGGAATTCCAGTACTTCACAAAGTTAAATTTGCAACTTGGAGAGTGAAATTAGATTCATATTTTTTATTTGTTGATGAAGATATTTTTCTATCAGTTGAATATGGAGTTAAAGATGAATCAAATGATTTAGCTAAAAATATTATTTTGAATAATATTTCAAAATTTGATAGCATGCATGTGAACCATTGTGAGGTTGCCAATGAATTGTTGGACAGGTTTCAGAATTTGTATCTCTGAGAAAATTTGCATTTTTCATAAATGGAGAAAAATGAAAGGATTCTACTTTTATTGCAGTAACAAATCAATCCTCCTCAAAAGAGGAATATGAAAGCGCTAGAAATATCAAAGATGAAGAGAAAAAAAGAAGAAGAGAATGGCACTAGAAGCTGAAATTCAAAGACTCGTGGTCGAAAATAAAGATCAATGAATGTTATTGCAAATGTTTGATGAAAAGGAGTTTGCATACAAAGAGGAAATCTTAGATTTAAAAACTCAGCTACAAAAAGGAATGAAGATTGAAATTAAAATGAGGAAGCAATACAATGCGCTAGAGGATGAGTTTCATAAATTGAAGGATGAATCAATTTATGTAACAGAAAAATTAGAGAGGTTCAAAACTAGTGCTGAAGCATCTTCAAGCAAATCAGAAATGATTGGAGAAACTAGTGATAGTAAGAAAATGAAGAATCAACAACGAAATCACCATCCATGCATAAAGCAGAAAAATAAGAGTCCAAAGAAGAATAATAGAATAGGGAAGTGTTATAATTGTGGAGTTCGTGGACACATAGCAAAAATTTGCAGAAACTGAGATATTAATCTCTCTCATCAAAAGAAGAAACCAAAGGAGAAGCAACAACAATCATGCATGCAAAGGAAATATCCATTTGTCAGGTATGATAGTCCATTTTATAGTTTTTTTTTCTCAAGCAATGATTTTGGCCATAGGGCTATTGATTGTAGGGAACATGCAATGAATGGAAATCATATCAACAGAATACATTAGCTTATTCCTTTATTCCTTAGCCACATTAGATGTTTTGTATGTGATAATATTGGCCATAAGGCCAAGGATTGAAAGTTTGCCATGTGTTTTAGGAGATCCAACCAGAGAGAGGAGAATATGCAAGGAAAACTACATAAGAAGAAGAAGGATCAACGGATGAAAGTTTGGAGGAGAAAAGAGCAGCAAGGAACTTCCACCAAAAACTGAGGCCTACTTGGTCTCAGGAGGAGCACATGGTTTCATTATGATTTGCATGCAAATACATAATTATGTATTCATATCGAGAAGTGTTAATATCTAGATGCATGTGTTCCAGGGAACTCCTTAAGGTTTAAAGTGCACTTTAATTTTCAGATCTATTTCTATTGTAGATTTATTTTAATTTATCAACTATGCAAATTTGTTGATAGTTTTGGAGAAGATATATGTTTTGGTTTTTATTGATTTTTATGATGATATGGAAACCATGTAGTGTCCTTATATGAACTTTCTAGGTGTGATGGGGGATCACACATTTAGGGGGAGTATTTGTGCTTCCAAATGGACTTGCAGTTGTTGGCATCATTCTCACTTTGGAGGAGTTTTATTATGCTTATTTATCATATGTGTGTTGCAGGAAAGGAGTTTTTGATGTTGCTACCATATAGCTGCAAAATCAAATATTTTGCATGACATAGTTGGTGTAGAGGCCAACCCTATAATTTACTAGATGAGCGGTAGGCTTTTCTTTTTCTTTTTTTCTTTTTTTTAACACAGTAACTAGGAATTTAAACCATAATCATACAAGTTTAAACTCAGTAAAATTAAATCACTTATATCAAAGTCCATAAATTTAACTTCATAACACATACATATATTTAACTTGTTGATTATAGGCACAATGAAATCATCATAAGTAAAAACAATATAACTGACATATGTATCGTTCACCCTTAGACGAGAACCAAACTTGACTTGCCGGTACTTGAGCTCCTTTGTTGTCTTCTACCTCCAAGCCTGAATGTTGTCGTGCTTAATCCGAATGTAATGACCCACCGGTTGACTTCCCAGCCTACTCCTTGGGTACTCTCCTTCCCCGTGGACCCCTGAGCTGCAATGGGGTTGTACAACGAAGGAATGTGCTAGCTAATAGAGGTGAGCCCCTCTTGGCTCAAGAATCCCCTCTCTATAATCATCTACCTCACCAACTCAACTATAGATCGTAACCACTCAAAATGACATAATCTCCTCCATCCAACAATAGGGTAAACAAAAGGTCATTTTCCCTTTCATTTCCCTTTCTTTTATAGAAGGCTTCATATGTGACACTTGGAATTTCATGCATAAATAATTATTTTTTATTAACCCAAAATTTGATTATTCACCCACCCATGTGTCACTCTCTCATCAAGACTCTCCAAAAATAATTTACTTAATTATTCATTTAAAATAGTATTTTCCTTAACGCAACAAGACTTCCTATTTCTTCTCCTAGTTGTCTCTTGATTCCCCCTTTTCTACTCCTTAATTTGTGTTTATTACTGAAGTTAATTGATAAGTCTCAGATTTGGTCCCCTAACTACCTCAATTTGCCTTTTAGATGAATATTCTTATGTTGGCTCTTGCTACATGGAAGTTCTCTAAATTTCTCAAATTTTAATTTATTAATCTTATTTTAATTCACCACCCTCTTCTCTTAATGAAGTTTTTAATAAATCTTTATACTTAACTTTATGTCCCTCTTTCCCCCCTTTTGTCTAATTAAGTTACTTATGTACATTATCCACTTAATATTTTGTTTTAACTTGGAAATGGTACAGTTATCATGGTGTTGAAGCCTCGAAAATCGTTGCTTCAAACATTGGGGGATAACCACCTGGTCGGGACCTTAGGACAACTCCTTTTCCGTTTGGTGTGGTGGCTCCGACTGGATTGATAAGACCAGTTTCCTAATAACTTAAATGGGTTGGTGATGGAATGATTGGATGAATCGAAAATGGGACTAAAAGAACTTAAACAATCTATCTAATTTAATCTATAATTGATAAATAATTCTAAAACTAACCCGGGTATCAAATATGAATACAACTTTATAGTTTGTTTCAATCAAATCGATAACCATGAAAATGTATTATAATTTAACTGAAATATGCAGTATTAGATAATGATAACTATGTTTAAGAAATTAAACAGAGTTATAATAGCACATTGTACTCATCATTTTATAGGTCATTTGCATATACTATGAAATATGAATATTTCTACACACTCAGAAATGATATGTATAAATAAATATTATAAAAAAAGTACATATAAATGATAGCAAATTTTAAAGAGAATATCTCATAACATAAGAAAATTAACTGTGAATAGATAGAAATACCATATCCATCTTGCTACCTTTCGACGCAATTCGATATCCAAATCCAACACTTCAATGTAAAACAGACTCCAAGATACATAAATGCAATTCTTAAAGGCAATTTTCCATAGAACCACCAGATGTGATCCTTTATAAAAATATAAGAGTCAATGGAGTACAGAAATGTAATCTCCAAGTCAAAATATTACAAATTTAGGATGCATTTATAAATGCATGAAAGGGGTTTAAATAGGTACTTAATAAAACAAAATAAATAAAACTATTCCTACAATCTATCTAATCAGAAATCTAGAAATAGAATCGCAATCTTGAAGTGAAACCGATTCATTGATTATCTCCTCCGTTTAGTGTGCCCAGATGGCAGATTTTGAGCATATCTTTCACTTTTGCTGGATGACTTAGCCTTGAATGTAGCTACCCAGTATACGTAGCATCAGAGAATTCAGGAATGATATAATGAATAACATTCGAAAGGAATTTGATGGCCATCTGTTGGCTGTATGGCTTGATCAGATAAGTCCACATAATATCCCATGAAATTTCTTGAAGTTTGCTAATCTGTTGATTCTTATTGATTATCTCTTCCTTCCACCTGGAATCAACTTCTTTTACTTTTGGTAATTTTCCTAGGGTACAATCTGAGATCAAATTAGTGGCGTACAAGCTGTCATTAACCAATTTTGTTGTACTATTCATCAAACTTTTAGCTTTTGATATGGCTCTTTCTGATTTCAATAACTGCTATTCCCATTCCGCAAATAAAATTTCCTTGTGTCTCTCCTCAATTCTGGGAAGACTAGTTTTTCTTCCTTGCTCTGTATCCTTCCATGAAAGGAATTCATAAATTTTATCATCAACATCATCAATTTCTTGCATGAGAGTGACTGCTTCATCTATCAAAGATGATGTTATTTCGCACAAAGGCTCAAGTTGTGCCAACTTTAGACAAAATTCATTTAACTGCTGAGATAACAGTTTGTTTATTTCAAGAGCTTCAGTTTTGAATTGAGCTAACTTAGGACAATCCTTGAACTTGTCCAATACTGATTGGAACATTTTCTCTTGTTCAATCTTTGCATTTTTCTCATTTTGCAGAAGATTTTGTAACTTTTCTACCTCTTGACTCAACTGTTGCTGTTTGTTCAAGGTTTGTTCATCAATCTTCTTCTTTTCAATGCTAAGCTGCTCTTCTAGTTGTTTAGATCTGAGCTCCTGATCTTGCAATTGTTTTTCCAGCTGAACAATCTTTTGTTGGTTCTCTGTGACTTGTTCTTCCAACATAGATATCTGTAAGTCTTTTTGTTTCATCAGCTGGGAGACTTCAGAAGCTTTGTCTATAGTTGCAGCACTATAGGCACCTGCGTATTGAGATAATTTGGTGAGATCCTCCGACGGATTCACCTCAGCATTTTTATAAACAATATTCATAAATTCCACTTGTGATGTTGAAAGTGGATCCTGGTTAGTTCTTCTCCTCTTCCTCTGCTTTCTCACAACAGCCCTATGTTTGGGACTGTAGAACATATCTATAGGAGGAATTTTTTCTACTTTCAACATAATTTCACCTATGGGATGTTCAGGAATAACTTCCATATCTTGATCTTCCAGAACATTAACTTGGGGATTATTTTGTTGTCCTATTTGCTGGGAAAATCGCTCATATTGGCTTAGAAAATGGGGAGAAACTATAAGTTTAGTAGATTCCACTACTTTTTTAGTAGTTTCTTCTCTTCCAAGTTGAGAATCTGGATTATTGCTCATATCTCCTTTTACTTCTTGTACAATGGGCTTACTGCTTGTGTCCCTTTTCTCAGTATGCACATCGGTCTCGGTACCTGTGCTTTCCTTTTCTATCTGAGCTGAAAATTGCTGATCAATATGTACATTGGGTTTATCACTAGTGTTCTCTTTCTGCACAACAGTCTTTGTTCCTGTGACTTCCTTCTATGTCTGTACATTGGCCCTGCTGGTAGATGTTTCTTTAGCTGCTTTGGCATATGTATCTTCTTTTTCCTTTTGCTGTGTTTTAGACTCTTGCACAGGAATTCTTAATTGATCTAGAGGAGCTTTGAGCAGTCTCTGGCTTCTAAATAACATGAATTTATTCATCTGTTCAGTTTGAAATTTAGACTTGGCTAAATGATAGACTTGGGACAAATTATCAGCAAAAACAAACAAATCATCGAACTCATCTAGTTCGTGCTCAAATCGAGCTATTGAAACTGAAGTGGTAAAATCAAAAGCCACCTTTTTTGGGTCATATTGCCTTCCTGGGACTATAGAGAGATTAAGATCTCTTATCTTGATTGCCTTCTTCTTAGCAGGTGTAAAATTGTTAAGAGTATAATCTCCACAGTGGAAGGGAAAAGAAGGCCACATCAACTTTTTATTATTCTTCAAAGACCCGGACATACCTTCTACTGTTAACTGATAGGAAATTTCCTGTGCTAACAGTTTATCTGAAACATACAGAGGAAGAATGTGGGGTTCTACAATACTCCCGAAAAATCTGATATACGTGAATCTTTCTTCTCTGAACCAATCCCCAATCGAGGGTAAATCAACTTTAGCCTTTTTAGAAAGTCTAGGAGGGAATCGGTTGAAAATGGTTTGAAAAAAAAGGATAAGGAAACCGTGATAGATTCTATAAACATGGTTTTTGAAATGAACTTTCCATAGGAATTTGTGATATATATGAATAAGAGCAGGGTCTTTAGGGGTCCATTTCCATCCTAACATGGGAAATTCAAAATTGAAGCATAGGGTGTCTAGAATATAGGCACAAAAGTGAAAAGGAGTAGTATTTCCTGTGTTTTTGTCCTTCCTATACTCAAGAATCCTATTGGCTATCTTATCAAAAAGAATGACATCCCAGTCCATTATTTCGGAATTTACAGCAGAATGGATTAAAGGTACCATTTGTATAGAGAACCTAGATGAATTGTCATTTCTGAATAATCTGCACATCATTGCTACGGCGTAATCGTATGGAGGTGAAAGTGATTCCACTGAGTACATACCTGATGCCTTGTTTTTGTGATTTTCGGGGGCCCTTCTCCATTCTACAATCGGCTCTGACTAATTTTCATTATTTGCAGCAAATTCCTTGATGAAGGATTTGTTGTAGATTTTCTGAGGGTCCAGAAGGTGGTACATTGCTTTAATGTACTCTGCTTTAAATGACCCGAATGTTACTCCAGAAGCTGAAACAAAAGTCCTATTCTGGATGGTCACATTGTCAATTACCCACCGAATCACATCATAGTATGGGAAAATGTTTGCCCGAGCTGCAATTCGGTGCAGGAACGAATTCGTAAGTGCTTGAAGAGAAGTTTCTGAATCAGACTCTGAATCATCCTCGTCAGGAACTGTTGCCTTCGCCACAGTGACCTTAGGCTTTTCCCTTTCAATGAGGTTATATACCTCTTCCTAGGATAATTTACTAAGACCTTGGCATGACGTGTCTGTAACCAACTTAATTCTAGCTGGTTTCTCTTTAGGTACCATGGTGAACATAAGGGTCTTTACAGCGATAGTGGCCTTTGCTTTCCTTGATCTCTTAGACATTTTGTTCTCTAGTAGCGTTTCTCTTGCTTGGCGAATGAAACGGTTGGATGCTCTTTTGTTCTGCAATGGAGAAAAAGCTTTCAGACGTGGTAACAAGAGAATAAAGAGAATAGCTATATGGAAGATTTATTCATTGATTTTCATTTATAACTTCGTATTTTAAACTTAAATTCTCTCTTAAGAAGTCACACTCACGCATTTGAAATAGAATTAATAACCATGATCCTTCTGATTTTCTATTAATAATAAAGGTACAATCGGATATCGGCGGATTTTGAAATGAAAACATAAAACTTTCCCTTTGAATCATGTGATTGCGATGAATGAATAATATATGTGCAATGTCAAATATAGAAATTAAGTATTAATCGCATCGGGGATTTTCAAGAGGATCAACAAATAAAATTTCATAATCTCTGCCGATTTCCGATTATGATGATGGCCCATCGCATCGGGGATTTCAGTATCATGAGTGATTACAATGTTTGTTTCCCCGAAATGTGATTGCGATCAATCGCATCGCATCGGAGTTTTGCAAATGACCAAACAAAGAGTTTGAATTTTTCGATTTGCAATTTGCGATGGAAGTGGGGCCCATTGCATCAGAGATTTATAAAACAAGCGCATATTATACTGCTTTTCCGAAATGCAATTGCGATCAATCGCATCGCATCGAAACAAATGTGAAAGTTTAAAACCTTTGCGATTTGTGATTGCGATTGGTTCAATCACATCGGAGTTTTTGAAAAAAAAATATAAAACTTAAGATATCTCTGATTTCTGATTGCGATTACTATATGTCGGACTTTTTTCCATTTAAATACTTTTATGTGATAAAGTCTTTATATTATATCAGATCGGAATTTTTCAATGTTGCATTTTTTTTATATGCACTTGCTATTAAAGATATGCAATATATGCCATTTTTAACAATGAACCTTTATTGTTCTATTTCAAAATGATCAGATTTCCTCTAAGTCTTTTATTCCTATCTAAAAAAGAAAGAAAGGGGACCTATTTCTAAATGAAATTTATTCTAAAAATTTGAAATGGAGAGGGTTGTTGTACCGTACAACAATTGGCGATTCACTGGAAGAAACATTTATCTCTGAAAAAATAAAATGAACACTATATTTCTAGTAAGTAAAAGTTTTTAAAGATAATGAAAACTATCTTAGAAATTTTTTTAAATAAAATCTAACTCTGAAAAAGAATAAAAATCACTTACAATTTCTTTCTAATTCCACAAAGATAAAAACATTTTTTTGGTTTTCTCAAGCTTAGATTGGTTGATAATAATGAAGTAAGGGGCCTTCCCAATTTTAGCTTTTGTAATATACTCTATTTTCATAGGCATTTCCACTGCTGCCAGCAAATGTTCATAGTCTCGACAGGGTTACCTTTTAACCATTAACCATTTCATAGTCCCAACCAACTAAGATTATGACTCTCTAAAAATAAATTCATAAGACATATTAGATCATGTTTTTTGTCTTTTATTTATTTTATTTTTAATTTAAGAGCCATTTTTCTGGTTTGGTAACTAGTTAGTAACAATTCCATTCACTTGTTGTAATTAAACTAAACAAGTTGGCTCGTGATGAGACCCCTTGTCTTATATTAATAAGCCATTACCCTGTTTTGGTATGCAGTGTTGGTAATGTCAGTTTTATTACTTCTTATTATCATGGTAAGCAAGCTCGTGATGAGACCTCTTATCTCTTAATTTTTTCCATATAATTTCTTAGAATTACATTCTAAAAAATCACAACCTAAATGGATGGGGTGAAATAGTTTTATCCTTAAGAATCAATGGATGACATTTTTTAGAGTTTTTTTTAGTGTCAAAGCTTGAAAAAGTCTTTACTTTTTAAAGATAACCTTTCTCTGCTCAATAAACTTATAATGATTTACATTTTCCTCAAGGTTTCAAAAGATCATGCAAATGTTTTGAACAAATTTTCAAAGTTTAACATTTTATTTTAAACTATCCAAAACTGTAATCATTTCCCTAAAAATTCTTATTTACACAAAATAAGTATTTATAATATTCTTCCTAAGACATTTTCTAATAGTAAAAAGTCAATTAGAGACTATTAACAACCTTTATTTACAAAACAAACAAAATTGCAGAAAGGAATATGTACAGGTAAGAAGAGGTTACCTCCTTATGAAAATAATTTCTTTAAGACAAGCCCATTTACAGGAAGAGATTCTCTCTTTCCTATTAAATCTTGGAGTATGAATGTATATGAGCCTATCTTTTCAGCAATCTGAAATGGTCCAAGCCACATTTTCTGAAATTTGGTATGCTTACCTTTTTATTCATGTGTTTTATCCCATTTCAGAACAAGATCACCAATTGACAAATTTTTTGAGCCGGTGGAACTTGAATCAAAAGAAGATTTTACAAGTTGTTGATGTTTTTCATGAATACCTTTTGCTTTCTCTCTATCTTCTTCTAATTTAAGGATTTGATCAAATCTCAACTGAATAGATGAGGAAGGATTTTCTTCAATAAATTGCACTAGAGCTAATGATGGAAGAGCTAGATTTGATGGTATCACGACTTCTTTTCCATAAACTAAATTGAAAGGTGAAGTTCCTATTGAAGCTTTAAGAGTAATGCGATCAGCCCATAGTGCAAAAATTAAAGACTTGTGCCAATTCTTTTGATTTTGATCAGTGGTCCTTTTAATGATTTTGATGATATTTTTGTTAGTGGATTCAACTAAACCATTACCTTGTGGATAATAATTTTCTAAATATTTCAATTTAAAACCTCTTTTGATTGCAAATTCCATTATATTATTTCCAGAAAAATAAGATGCATTGTCAAAGATAAGAGCATTAGGTTCACCAAACCTGGTAGTGATGAATTGATCGATGAAATCAATAATTGCATCAGAATTGGCTACCTTTAGAGGAATTGCTTCTAACCAATTTGGGAAGTAGTCTGTTGCTGTAAGGATGTATTTGTGTTGTTTGGAAGAATGAGGTATTATCTCACCAATGATGTCAAGCCCCCATTGCTCAAATGGTTGCTCAATGTTTACTGGTTGCAAAGGAAAAGTTGGCTTTCTTTGTCTTCCACTAGTAGTTTGACAAATTTTGCACTTCCTCACATAATTATGTTTATCTTTGAAACAGGTAGGCCAATAATATCCAGCATGGATGATTTTGTGAGCTGTGGTATCACCTCCAAAATGACCTCCTGCTGGTCTATCATGTAATTCCTGCAATACCTTTTTTGCTTCAATCTTTTCAAGACATCTTAATAGGATTAAATCATAATTTTTTCTGAATAACACATCATCAATGATTTCATATTTAGTAGCCTTCAATCTTAAAACATGTTTATTCTTATAGCTGAGATTAGAAGGAGCATACCTATTTTTCAAGTAAAATATCAAATCATCATACTGAGATTCAGAATTTGTAACACTTATCTGACTTACTGGAACAACATTGTCTGGATCTTGATTTTCTAGTATGTTGTGAGCTCCTGCTAATAATCTGCAAAAACCTTGGCCTCTAACAATATTGGCTGGCTTAATATCAATATCATATTCTTGCAAAGCTGTCACCCAATTAGCCCTTTTTTCTCCTACTTCCTTTTGAATTAATGATTGTCTCACTGCAGAGAATGGGACAATAATTTTTGTATGTGTTTTTAGGAGAAAAGGTCTAAAATGTTTGATTGACTTAGACATAGCGAAGGCTTGTTTTTCTACTTCGGAATAATTCAGTTAAGCTCCTTGCAGATTCGAGTTGAAGAAAGAAATTGGTGCTTCTATTTGTTGATCATTGAGTTGTGTTAAAACAGCAGCATAGGATGTTTCAGTGGCCAAAGTATACATAATAAAATCTTCAGAAAAATCAGGAGTTTTCAATGCAGTTGCATTAATGATTGCCTATTTGATTACATCAATGGCTTCTTTCTCTTTATACCCCCATTTGAATACTGAATTTTTCTTAATCATATTCTGCATAGGTAAAACAATCTGAGAAAAATCGGGAATGAATCTTTTTACAAAATTAATTTGTCCTAAAAATGATTGCATGGATTTTTTGTTATGAGGTAAAGAAATATCTGAAATTTCTTTGACTCTGTCAGGATCGATATATATACCATATTTTGACACAACAAACCCTAAGAGTTTTACTTCATTGAGGGAAAAGAAGGATTTATTTGGGTTTAAAGAAATACCAAACGTTCTACATATTTCCAATATTTTTTTCAGATCGTGTAGATGATTGGATCTCTTTTTTTAAAATACTGTTATGTCATCAAGATAAATAGCAACTGATCTATTAATCAGACCCTTAAATGCTATGTCCATGGCTCTCTGGAAAGTAGCTCCTGCATTTATTAAACCAAAAGGCATTTTCTGATAAGCATAGGTTCCCCATTTGGTTCTGAAAGTAGTTTTCAACCTATCATCTGGATGTACTAATATTTGATTATAGTCTGAAAATACATCAAGGAAGGACATGAGTTCGGAACCAACTACCTTTTGAAGTATTTGCTCCATGGTTGGCAATGGGAAATTATCCTTTTGACATGCTTTGTTTAAATTTCTAAAATCAATGCAGATTCTAATATCACCATTCTTCTTCCTGACAGGTACCATGTTGGAAACCCAATTAGAATGCCTTACAGGAAAAATGATTTTGGCTTTCAAAAGTTTGTTGAGTTCTGTTTTGATTTGACTTTCAAGATTTGGATGAATCTTTATTAACTTCTGTTGAACAGGCTTAACATCAAACAGCGTTGGAATTGTGTGTTGGATAATAGAAGTATCATAGGTTTTTAAGTCTTCATAATTCCAAGCAAAGAAATTTTTATACCTATTTAGAAGTTTGATGAAAGAAAATCTTTCCTCTGGAGTTAAATTGAGTCCTAGATTAACATTTTGAGGTTTGGAGTCAGAGCCAAGATTTACTAATTCAAATTTCAAAGTAGAACTTTGATGTTTAGCATTAGTAACTTTCTTGAATTTGTCTTTTATATCATATAGATCCTCAAGTTTAACAACAGATTTAGGAATAGGATTTTCATTACTTTTTAAAGTAATTTGCAGATCATGATCATTTTCATCAATAATTTTTTCATCATAAGTTTTCTCTGAAGTCAATAAATTCAATATATCTTCATCATGGTAGAATACTCTCCAGTTTGTGATATTATCGGGAACAGATGGGCGAAAAATCAATTCTACTGAAAATCTATCAGCACTGCAATCTTCAGCGGGGAGGAGTTTGGATGCAAAATTAGCCAACAAATCAGCTGATGTGTTTTGATTTCTAGGAATAGAAGAGATATTAAATGCTAGAAATTGAGTGGTAAGGTCTTGTACTAGGGTTTGATAATGTTTGAGATGTCCTGAAAGACAATGGATTGTATTCCTTACTTGTCTTATGAAAATTTCGGAATCTCCATATACTTTCAAGTATTTTACATTTAACGCTATAGCTTTATAAATCCCTTGAATCAAGGCTTCATATTCTGTAGTATTGTTTGTGCACTCAAATTCTAATCTACATGATAGCATGGTTTTCTCTCCATCTGGATCAATTGAAATGCATCCTGCTCCTGCTCCATCACTAGATTTTGATCCATCAAAATATAATGACCAAAATAAAGACTTATCTACAAGTTTATCTAAAGATGTATTAGAAATATTAACAATTCTAGAAGAATCAGATTGCGAAAAATTTTCAATTTGCGAAACAAAAGTATTTACAGAAAATGGTGATTGTGGTGCAGTGAAATTCCCAAGGAATGACTCAGCAGAATAACCTCCAAGGATATTGTTGTTGAAAGCTACAGGTTCATTTGGTTGTTCAAATTCAATTACAGTGTGCGTCATGTGTTTTTCTCGCTTGATTTTGATTTGATTTGGTTTCCCTTTGTAGGGAAGCCACATATGTGAATAATCAGTTGCGATATAACCATTAAGCTTTGCAGACCAAACCTTGCTTAAGACGAATCCATAGAATTCAAGAATATCTGTGATTATAATATCAATTCTTTGGACAATCCTGGGATCGGAAGCTAGTCTAATGGTAACTGAATTTATTTATCCTACAACTTGAACTTTAGAGCGATCCAATTGTACAATGTGAACTGCATACTTTTGTGGTTCAATATTCAATTTTGCACAGACTGAAGTAGGAATTATATTAGAGGATGCTTCGAAATCTATCAAACAATTATGAAAATTCTTGTTGTAGATTTCATAAGTTAATAGAAAAGGAGGCGTTTGAGAATTTGATCTTTCTCCAATAAGAACAATATCTGTAGCATCTACTTTGTCTGGTGGCTTACCAATCCCTTTAGCTTCTTTGGCAACTACACCACTTGGTAGAGGAGCAATAGGTGTAGCATTTAATTCTTTTAATAGCAGCTTTTGTTGATGTTTAAGTTTGTTGAGTTCATGTAAAGAAATGTTCGCTCTAGTCTTTTTCATGTCTTAAACAATTTTATAATCCATAGGATCTGATACCACCAAAGTTTTAGATGTTGATGTAGGAGGATTAGAAGATGATGGCTGATTCTGAGTGGGTAAGGGAGAAGTTTTCTTTGCAGGAGATTTGTCTTTTGTACTTGGAGTTGTATTTTTCTTCTTAGGAACAAATTGAACAAGTTCCGATGTAGATTTGTTCCTTGCACTCACAGGCATAGCTTCTTGTTCCATTTCATTGTTCGAGTTAGGGAGAATGAAATCCCACATTTCGTGTAATTCAGCTATTTCTTCTCTTTCTTCTTCTTCATCTGATACTGGAGGAGTATCTTCTTCTTCTTCCTCTTTTGATTCTGCATTAGAGATTGAATTGGGAGGTTTAGATTCAGCTTGATTTCTCTTGAAATTTCTGAATGGTCTCTTGGTAGAAGTCTCTGCAACTTGCTTTTTGATCTCAATCATCTCATTAGACATAGTTTTAAGAAATTTATGTAAGCCTTCCATGTCATATGGATCTCTTGGTGTCTTCTTCTTTGAATCATCCTTAAAACTGACTTTCTTGGACTTTCTTTCTTCAATGGAATTTTTCTTATCCAAAGAAATAATCCTTTTTTCCACTTCAATCGCGTCTTTCATGTTCTCAGCCAAAGTCAGTTTAGCTGCTCTATCAACAAAAAATTCTATGTTTGAAGGCAAAGAAATGATATACCATTCACTTCTAACCTTCTCACTAGGCTTTGATGTTGTAGGGATATTATTCAAGAGTTTATTGAATCGGGAATTAAATTATTTGATGGGTTCTTTAGGCTCGGTCTTTAAATTGGAGAGATCATTGATTAGGGTAGCTATTGATCTATCATCTCCATACTTGGTTAAAAATTGCTCTTGGAAAATATCCCAACTTGTGATAGAATCTGAAGGTAATGAAAAATACCAGGATCTTGCTTCCCCTTGCAAAGTATAAGGAAATAACCTAACCACAACATCTTCATGTTCTACTGCATTCAAGTTTACAGCAAGCATAAAGTTATTTATGTGTTCTTCAACTTGTATGTTCATGTCAGGACTGAACTTTGGAAGCCATTTTCCAGGATTTTCTGGTAAATCATGTAAAGGTGCAGGCATATTAACAATTCCTGGACTAGTCCATGGTCTTTGTGCCATTTTTTTGATGATGATAAAAGAACTAGAAGTGACAACTAGTGTATGAGTAGTAACAGTTGAAGTACTAGAAGAGACAATTGGTGTTTGGACAGATGTTTTTTGAGCAGATGGCGATGATGAGACAATTTGACTTTTCTGAGTTGGGGCTTGGGAAACAGATGATTGAATTTGTGATGAAGAACTAATATCACTTTCTGTTTTCGATGGGGTTCTTCTTGGTTTAACTCTACTAGGCAAAGGAAATTCCTTTGGATGAATACCAAGTTTTTCACTTTGTGACCTAGTGAGAGGTCTAGAAGAAACAAATTGTGAAGTAACACTACCTTCAAATATTTCAGACTCTTCTAATGATAATGAGAATCCTTTAAATTTATGAACTAAAGCTTCAACTTTAGGAGACTTAGGAGGTTGATCATCTGATTGAATTGAGACTTTGGTAGTGGGTGTTTGAATACTCTTATCAATTTCTTCTCTGGTGATTTGAGACGTGGAAGAAATTGAAGAAGGTGATGAGGGTGAGTTGCTCTTAGAATGGCCTGTAGATTTGGATTTATCTGCCATTCATATCTTATGCCCTCCTTCTAGCGCCAAAAATGTTGAAGCCTCGAAAATTGTTGCTTCAAACATTGGGGGATAACCACCCGGTCGGGACCTTAGGACAGCTCCTTTTCCGTTTGGTGTGGTGGCTCCGACTGGATTGATGGACCAATTTCCTAATAACTTAAATGGGTTGGTGACAGAATGATTGGATGAATGGAAAATGGGACTAAAATAACTTAAACAATCTATCTAATTTAATCTATAACTGATAAATAATTCTAAAACTAACCCAGGTATCAAATATGAATACAACTTTAAAGATTGTTTCAATCAAATCAATAACCATGAAAATGTATTATAATTTAACTGAAATATGCAGTATCAGATAATGATAACTCTGTTTAAGAAATTAAACAGAGTTATAATAGCACATTGTACTCATCATTTTATATATCATTTTCATATACTATAAAAGATGAATATTTCTACACACTCAGAAATGATATGTATAAAGAAATATTATAAAACAAGTACATATAAATGATAGCAAATTTTAAAGAGAATATCTCATAACATAAGAAAATCAACTGTGAATAGATAGAAATACCATATCCATCTTGCTACCTTCCGACGCAATTCGATATCCAAATCCAACACTTCAATGTAAAATAGACTCCAAGATACAGAAATGCAATTCTTAAAGGCAATTTTCCATAGAACCACCAGATGTGATCCTTTATAAAAATATAAGAGTCAATGGAGTACAGAAATGTAATCTCCAAGTCAAAATATTACAAATTTAGGATGCATTTATAAATGCATGAAAGGGGTTTAAATAGGTACTTAATAAAACAAAATAAATAAAACTATTCCTACAATCTATCTAATCGCAAATCTAGAAATAGAATTGCAATCTTGAAGTGAAACCGATTCATTGATTATCTCCTGCGTTTAGTGTGCCCAGATGGCAGATTTTGAGCATATCTTTCACTTTTGTTGGATGACTTAGCCTTGAATGTAGCTACCTAGTATACGTAGCATCAGAGAATTCAGTAATGATATAATGAATAGCATTCGAAAGGAATTTGATGGCCATCTGTTGGCTGTATGGCTTGATCAGATAAGTCCACATAATATCCCATGAAATTCCTTGAAGTTTTCTAATCTGTTGATTCTTATTGATTATCTCTTCCTTCCACCTGGAATCAACTTCTTTTACTTTTGGTAATTTTCCTAGGGTACAATCTGAGATCAAATTAGTGGCGTACAAGCTGTCATTAACCAATTTTGTTGTACTATTCATCAAACTTTTAGCTTTTGATATGGCTCTTTCTGATTTCAATAACTGCTATTCCCATTCCGCAAATAAAATTTCCTTGTGTCTCTCCTCAATTCTGGGAAGACTAGTTTTTCTTCCTTGCTCTGTATCCTGCCATGAAAGGAATTCATAAATTTTATCATCAGCATCATCAATTTCTTGCTTGAGAGTGACTGCATCATCTATCAAAGATGATGTTATTTCGCACAAAGGCTCAACTTGTGCCAACTTTAGACAAAATTATTTAATTGATGAGATAGCAGTTTGTTTATTTCAAGAGCTTCAGTTCTGAATTGAGCTAACTTAGGATAATCCTTGAACTTGTCCAATGCTGATTGGAACATTTTCTCTTGTTCAATCTTTGAATTTTTCTCATTTTGCAGAAGATTTTGTAACTTTTCTACCTCTTGACTCAACTTTTGCTGTTTGTTCAAGGTTTTTTCATCAATCTTCTTCTTTTCAATGCTAAGCTGCTCTTCTAGCTGTTTAGATATGAGCTCTTGATCTTGCAATTGCTTTTCCAGCTGAACAATCTTTTGTTGGTTCTCTGTGGCCTGTTCTTCCAACATAGCTATCTGTAAGTATTTTTGTTTCATCAGTTGGGAGACTTCAGAAGCTTTTTCTATAGTTGCAGCACTATAGGCACCTGTGTATTGAGATAATTTGGTGAGATCCTCTAACGGATTCACCTCAGCATTTTTATAAACAATATTCATAAATTCCACTTGTGATGTTGAAAGTGGATCCTGGTCAGTTCTTCTCCTCTTCCTCTACTTTCTCACAACAGCCCTATGTTTGGGATTGTAGAATATATCTAGAGGAGGAATTTTCTCTACTTTCAACATAATTTCACCTGTGGGATGTTCAGGAATAACTTCCATATCTTGATCTTCCAGAACATTAACTTGGGGATTATTTTCTTGTCCTATTTACTGGGAAAATTGCTCATATTGGCTCAGCAAATGGGGAGAAACTATAAGTTCAGCATATTCCACTACTTTTTCATTAGTTTCTTCTCTTCCAAGTTGAGAATCTGGATTATTGCTCATATCTCCTTTTACTTCTTGTGCAATGGGCTTACTTCCTGTGTCCCCTTTCTCAGTATGCACATCAGTCTTAGTACCTGTGCTTTCCTTTTCTATCTGAGCTGAAGATTTCTGATCAATATGTACATTGGGTTTATCACTAGTGTTCTCTTTCTGCACAACAGTCTTTGTTCCTTTGACTTCCTTATGTGTTTGTACATTGGCCCTGCTGGTAGATGTTTCTTTAGCTGCTTTGGCAGATGTATCCTCTTTTTCCTTTTGCTGTGTTTCAAACTCTTGCACAGGAATTCTTAATTGATCTAGAGGAGCTTTGAGCAGTCTTTGGCTTCTAAATAACATGAATTTATTCATCTGTTCAGTCTGAAATTTAGACTTGGCTAAATGATAGACTTGGGAAAAATTATCAGTAGAAACAAACAAATCATTGAACTCATCTAGTTCATGCTCAAATCGAGCTATTGAAACTGAAGTGGTAAAATCAAAAGCCACATTCTTTGGGTCATATGCCTTCCTGGGATTGTATCGAGATTAAGATATCTTATCTGATGACCTCCTTCTTAGTAGGTGTAAAATTGTTAAGAGTATAATATCCATAGTGGAAGGGAAAAGAAGGCCACATAAACTTTTTATTATTCTTCAAAGACCTGGACATACCTTCTACTATTAATTGAAAGGAAATTTCCTGTGCGAACAGTTTATCTGAAACATATAGAGGAAGAATTTGGGGTTCTACAATACTCCCGAAAACTATGATATACGTGAATCTTTCTTCTCTGAACCAATCCCCAATCGAGGATAAATCAACTTTAGCCTTTTTAGAAAGTCTAGGAGGGAATCGGTTGAAAATGGTTTGAAAAACAAGGATAAGGAAACTGTGACAAATTCTATAAACATGGTTTTTGAAATGAACTTTCCATAGGAATTTGTGATATATATGAATAGGAGCAGGGTCTTTAGGGGTCCATTTCCATCCTAACATGGGAAATTCAAAATTGAAGCATAGGGTGTCTAGAATATAGGCACAAAAGTGAAAAGGAGTAGTATTTCCTGTGTTTTTGTCCTTCCTATACTCAAGAATCCTAGGGATGCAGAAAAGGAAGCAGCAAATCAAGTACTGGAATATAAATTTGAAGAGAGTTTCCCTTGGAACTATGATCCACAAGGGATCTTGAGCAAGCTGAGGGTAAAATGCAAATTAACACCCTTTATACATGAATCTAAACCAGAAATAGAAAAGTTTTCCAATTAACTTGAATGGATTGAAAACACATTAATAGATGCAGTAAGCAAAGGTAATACTAGTCATACCTTAGAGACTGCAAATCAGCTAGAAAATTCCACCAAAAGAATAAGGGAAGAATGAGCATATGTGGCAGAGACTACAACAGAAACAAAGTTCAAGATCATTTACAACAAAAGGCCAAAATTAGATACAACAGGTAAAGGTAATTTGAAAATAGATGTTGAAGAAACAGAGCCTCTAAATACCAACATTGGTTTTCCAGAGAAAAATATAGCTAATGTAATTATCAATGAGCCAAATTAGAATGAAGAAAAACTGAATAATGAAGACACACAGTTAATGGAAAGGCAGCAAAGCATGGAAGCTTCTTCCTCACATTCAGTTGAGGAAAAAGACTTGGATATTAATGAGAAATATAAGCAAATCAAGTTAAAGAATGAGGAAATCAAAATTAAAATCTACTCTCAGTTCTTGAAACAAAAGCTAGGTAATCAAAATAGATTCCTATCAGCATTTGATTACTCAAGTAAAAAATTGATTATGTAAGTATTACAGCTAACAGCATAAGTTCTTAAGACAGTTGCTGACTATAAGAAAGTTGATCTAGAAGTAGCTACAGACAGTATTCATGAATTAGATCAAATAGGGTTTCACAGGCAAAGCTCCGAGATGTTATATTTCACAGTAACAACAAAAGCTATGAGTGCTCATAAGATTCAAAACACCATCTCTAATATGCAAGATGAAATGAAGATGGATAAATCTTCATTATATGCCAAGGATCTAAGGATTAAAGCCTTAGAATAATTAGTATTGTAGGTAGGATATTATCCTACAAATATCAAAGCAAAAAAAGCATTGGTAAAGAAGAAAAATAAGGATATAGTAGCCTTGAGGAAACAACTCAAACTTCCTCAAAGTGAGCATCCTTAGACAACGGAAGTCTTACAGGAACAGAAGGAGAAATATGAAATGATGAATTTAATTCTTCAACTGACAACTCAGATCAAGGAAATGTAAGTGCATATGGACCAACTTGTCCAAGAAAATGAGACTGTAAAAGAACCAGTAATTCTTACAACCATCCTAGTCATCACTACAGCAGTGCCTTCAACTTTAGGAGAAAATTTGGCACCCAAAGAACCACTGGCCACTGCAGTGCCTGTGACTTCTTCCACTACATCAGCCACTGAATCATCTACCACAACAGTACAGCCTACAAATGATGCTAGTAAGATAGTAGAATCAATGGAAGAGATGTCTTTGAAGAAAAATGAAATTAACATATTGACAAAGATGATTGAAAATATTTAGAAGACAAATAGATCAACTCAGATAAATGCTAAGATAAATGAACAAAATGCTAATTAACTCTCAAACATCATATATCATACATAAAAAATTGCCTTTGGAATAATATCATTGAAGCCATCCATGATGTATGGCCTTCAATTCAGGTAATTTTTGAGCAAAGAGAGTTATTATTGGCAGCCCAACCAGAAATTCAAAAGACTCAGACTGATTTGGCTGACAAACCAGAACAAGTTGTAAGATTAATCAATTTCCTCAACAGCAAAAATAGACACGAATTGGAAGAGCTCAAAATAACAGACATAACTGCCACTATCCTAGAAATCAGGAAAGTCACCACAAAGATAAATTTGATGAGACAACTTGAAGAAAAATGTGAAGGTATGAATACTGCTATAACTAGATTTATGGTTAAGTTCACAAATTTGAGGCAAAAAGGACTTCCTGATATCATGGTTATTAATGATAAATTGATGCCTCAAAATGATTATAACAAGAAGATAAGAGAATATGCCATGGAACAGGTGAATAAACCAACAGGTCAAGGCATCCCTACAGGAAAAGTGTTACTGAAGCGTTTTGAAGATTTATTTTACTTACAGTATGAGAGAAAGCACTTATCTGTCATCAAGCCCACCTTTGCTAGATATACAGAAGCTGATGAGAACTTTAGGAAGTTAAAGAATATTCAAATTCCTAAAAATGAGGATTGGCAAGCTCTTACAGATTTACAATGAAGGATAAAAACAAGCAGATGAAAAGAAGATAAAAAATAATTTTCAGAATGACAGTCAAAACTGATTTTTATTTTCAGCAGTAAAACAATTTTTGACTAAGGGTTAAAGAGTATCAGTGAATAAAGAGTATTAGTAAATAAAGAGTATCCAAGAAAGAGTATCAGTCAAGGCAAGTCAGATTTCAAAAAATATCTAAAGGCCAGCAAGGAGGACATCAAGGCAGCCACCTACTTTATCCTAAAAAATGTTTCTATTTCTTATGGATAAAATATGACAGCTTGTTGATTTGTTAAGCAGCTGTCTCTATTTTTATTGTAAAGATATTTTATTTTCCTAAGTTAATTCCTAGAAGTCATCTAGGATATTTTGTAAAACATTATGTATAAATACTTCATCTTTAGAAGTATTTTGTGTGGAATAAAATTGTTGGGATTGTTATAGTCATTTCTTCTTAGACTTTAAAGCTTTTGTGTGTCAAAAATTCGAGTAGCAGGCTAGATCAAAGCAAATTTGCATCATACTTCAGGATTCCTGTGATGAGTTATTTGGAGTGAAGTATTTTCTTCACTTGTCATTGTTTCCTTTCTTTGTTACATGCATCCATTTATGTTTATGCTAAATCTGAATGTATAACTGGGAGTATTACTACAGGATATGTTAATAGCACCCTATTTTTAACTAGTTATCATTTATATATTTTCCTCTGATTTTCAGTGTAGGGAACCCTTAATTGCTCCCTCATTCATTTGAGACCTTCCTACTAATTTATTTTTTAGGATTTAAGGATTCTTAAGTGCCCTTTATCCCAATCATACCACCTCACAAAAACAACTTTCCAAGGTCTCCAAGGGTTATCTATCTTGCCCTGAAGACATTTGACCTTTTTTCCCTAGATCCTAGTCCTGTTAACTTTATTTTGACTCTATAGCCCAATGGAAAAATAGATTTCCCACTATCCATCCTTTCAAGTGATTTTCCCCACAAAATCTACCAAAACAAAACCAAAGCCGCACTTTCATAACTAGCCTAATATTCACAAATTAAAACAAAGTTAAACTTTAAAGAGAGAGACCTCTCTGAACCCTAGGAAGGCTAGATCCTAGAGTTTGAAGTAGTTTTGTGCTTACGTCTAGAATTATTTGACTGAAAACCAAAAGCACACAAGAATTACTAGAGTGATAACATTACTGGCGACCATACTGGGGAACTAACCAATCCTCAGTCTTAAAACTAGTCTTAAAGAAAATCTTTTTATACATCCTTTTACTTTAAGATTTCTTTTATAAGTTGTATATATTGAAAAAAGTAATTCTGGCTTCTAGGAAAGTTTATTATACCAGGTCTAACCCGAATCCTAATCTTGCAGTTATAGTAGACAACCCAGACCGAATTGGTAAAAATAAAAAACAGTCAGAAAATTTAGAAGTTGAAGTATCATTGAAAAGAGTCAATTCATTACCACATAAGTTAGTAATTCTGCAATATATTGATTTTAATCTGAATTTTGAGCATTCTTTATTTAGAAGAAAATATGAAAGTGATCTTAAAACTACTGTTTTAGACCTTGTTTTCATTTCATTTTTAATACAAAACAGAAAAATGTTACAACATATTTTAAAACAAAGAAAGTTCAAGATCAAACTAAAATTGAAGAGCTTAATCTTATTATTCTCAAATATATTGATGAAGCTATTGAAATAGCTCAATTTTCGACCTACGCAAACAAACCTCCAGTTTCTCAATTGCATACCATAATAATTCCATCTAGAGATTCATCTCTGTATGTTGTTACATCATTTATAAATTCCACTACCAGCTCATCTATAGATCCATTTATCCCTAGATTACCTTCACAACCTAGAGTATTATTTCCACCAATCACTTCATCCACTATATCCATTACTTCACCTTTTCATTTCCTAAATACATCATCCTCATTCCCTAGTTGTTCCATATAAATTCCAGTCTCATTTCCCAACACTTCAAATACAACTTTTAGTTAACCAGTTATCATTTCCAGAACAGCTCCAAGCAGTTCTACTTTACCTCATAGCCAAGCTAAGCTTCAAGCTATGGCTGCTAGACATGCTCCCCTATTATTAACACAACAATTTCATGACATGCCATAATACTATCAAAATAAAATACCATTGTTTGATGGCACTACCCAATATACTGCTCACCAACACATTACTAAGATGAAAGACTTCTTTGAAATTTATGAAATTGATGACTCAGATGTTCAAATGAGGTTGTTTGCACAAACCTTTACTGGAGAAGTTAAGAAGTGGTTTAAAGATTTCATTGCTGGTAGTGTAACTGATTTAGCTGTGTTTCATATATTGTTTTTAAATAAATGGGAAAAGAAAAAGAACCCCCTCTAAATATTGTCTGAATTTGATTTCCTGAAAAGAGCTCCAAATGAGTCAGTCCAAGATTACTGCACCAAATATAATAGTGTTTATAATTCTATCCCTGCAAATCTTAAACCTACTCCTTATTCAGTTCTGCTCAAATTCCTTGATGGATTTGATATAGATATGGCTTACCAATTAAGGGAAAGAGATGCAGACACCTTAGAAAAAATGCAGACAAATGCAGTTAGTGTAGAAGTAAACATTTTAGCCTGAAAAGCTAGACTCAGAAATGAAAGAAGAGTGACCATTAAAGAAGAAACTACCAATTTAGACACAAAAATAGATGTGATAGCTAAAACCTTAGAAAGGGTGATGGATAGACTAGATAATATAGAGAGAAGACCTTAGTGGGATAACCAACAAAAAATCAAAAATCCCAATTTTAGAAAAAACATAAATTCTGGAAAAGTAAAAGAAACAGCCCTAGACCAAACAATAAGGCCCCCATTCCAAGAGAACTATGATGAAAGTTCTCAGAATAATGATGATGATGAGGATGCTATAAATCTAATGGGAATAGATGACAATAATACTATTTTCCTTACTCAGGAAGATCGAGAATTATTTGAACTTCAACAACTCAAATTAGATTCTAGTGAATCCTTTGATTATAAACAAGGTTATGATTATGCAATAAATTAAATACATAGTTGATACAACCTTAGAAATAAGAAAAACAATGAGTCTTCTACCAAGAAAGCTTCCCAAACTCAGAATCAGAAAACAGTAGAAGCTCCCAAAACAAAAGTTCTGCAAATTATCCCAAGGGAAAATAAACAAAACTCAAGTTATTCCCAAAACATTTCTAGTCCTAAAATAACATCAAGCCCTAAAATTATTGATATTACTGATGAAGTTGCTCAAGCTGCAAAATATTCACAAAAATATATTGCTGCTAAAGCTTCTAATTTTGTTAAAACAACAAATTTAGATCCTAAAAAACCTTCTGCTGATCCTAAAATAGTATATCCAAAAAATGTTACTTCAAAAACATCTTCCGATTATTCTAGGTCTGAAAAAACATCTACTACTTCACAAAAAATCCCTGAAAAGAAAGTTAGAAGTAGTAAAACACAAGAAACACAAATAGAGAATGTCAGAACACTTGAAAATGAAAAAACAATTGTAGAAAAACAAGACAAACCAACACAAACTATAGTTACCAAAGAAGAATTGATTCAAATCAGTAAAACTCAACCTACATTCAACATACAATCAGAAATTGCAAAGCTTAAAATACCAATTCCTTTGACTGAATTGGTAAAAAATGACTTGTATAAACCAACCATAACTGAAACATCAAATATGAATGATGGAGAAGATTCCATAAATCTAAATGATGATCATACAGAGTTGAATTTTGGCCTAGATGTAAATGGAAAACATGCAGATGGAGCAGTTCTTCCTTTTTATATCAGTCTTACCATTCATGATCAAATTTTACACAATGCCATGCTAGATTCAGGAGCCTCCCATAATCTAATGCCTAAAGCCATAATGGAAACTCTCAATCTAGAAATTACAAGGCCATTTGTTTTCTTTTGATTCAAGTAAAGTTAAATGCCTTGGTTTAACCAAATATTTGTGTGTAACACTAGTTCAATACCTTGGTAAGAGTGTATTAATGGACATTGTAGTAGCTGATATCCCACCTAAATATGGAATGTTACTTTCTCGCTCATGGGGAGAAAAGTTATAGGGATCTCTACAATTGGACATGTCATATGCTACTATATCATTTTTTGGCCAGCCTAAAAAGTTATATAGGGAAACATTGATGAAGTACATGGTCAGTAGTGCAAAAAGATCTAGGGATCTCTACAATTGGACATGTCATATGCTACTATATCATTTTTTGGCCAGCCTAAAAAGTTATATAGGGAAACATTGATGAAGTACATGGTCAGTAGTGCAAAAAGATCTATAAATTACCCCATTTACTCTACACCAACTGACCTTGATTCTTTTATCCTTTGTAACTCTGAAACTAATGAGATCCAAAATGAACTAGTAGAGAAAAAGAGAGCACCAAACAATGATAATATTTTTCATGAATCTCTATGGCATTTAGACTTTGATGGTAAAGTGAATAAGTTAGGAGCAGGAGCAAGAGTTTGGATAACAGATATGGAGACTAATCATTTAGAAGACCATGCTTTCAGGCTCAATTTTAAATGTACAAATAATATGGTTGAGTATGAAGCCCTAATCCTAGGACTCCAAATCATTGGGAACTCACGAGGTAAAAGAATTTTAATCATGGGAGATTTAGAGTTGATCATAAAACAAGTAATGGAGTTTATTATATTTACAATCCTAGACTAAGAAGATATAGAGACATTGTCATAGATTTAACTGATGATTTATTGGAATGTAAGTTTGCTGCTATACTTAGAAAACAAAATATACAAGCTCACTGTCTTACAACCTTTGCTAGTACATGAAATTTACCATTCCAACCTAATCACAGATATACTGCTAAAGTCAAGCATAGGCCAATAATTCCAGATAACCTTAAGTATTTGCAATTTATTTCTTAGGATGAACAGATTTACAAGTTTATGAACAATGAAGGGGAATTTCAAAATTGTAATATAGATACATATTGTACTATAAATCATGATTTGGATTGTGAAATAGATTTTAATAACTTAGATGTAAATAGAATAAAGTTTGATAAACCAACTAGATTTAGTCAAGCTGATATAGATAGCTTAGAGAAAGTAGAGATTGAAGAAATTATTGAAGATGAATTAGACATGTTGAATCTAAAGCATAATTTCTTACCTAAAGGTTTAACTCCCTTAGAAGATCTTTTTGGCTTAAATGATGTAGCTAAAAAACCAAAAATGGAGCCAGTTAGATCTGATATAGAAGAATGCAACATTGGAACAGATTTAAAACCCAAAACAATCAAAATTTCCAAAATTTTACCTCAACAAGAAAAAGCAAAATACATTACTCTTTTAAAGGAATATTAATATGTCTTTGCCTAGAGTTATGAGGATCTCAAATCCTATGATACCAGCATAATCCAACATAAAATTCCAATAAAAGAATATCAGAAGCCATTTAAACAAAAGTTGAGAATAATTAACCCTATTTTATTACCTTTGATAGAAAAATAAGTGAAAAGAATGTATGATGCATAGATCATTGCAACAATCAGATATTCTGATTGGGTTTCTAACCTAGTTCCAACAAGGAAGAAAATAGGAGAGATAAGGTTATGTGTTGACTTTAGGAATCTAAACAAGGTGTCGTTGAAAGATAACTACCCTTTACCTAGAATGGATCATATATTAAAAAGGGTAGTTGGCTCCTCTAGGATGTCTCTTTTAGATGGTTTTTCAGGATACAACCAGATCTTAGTCCAAAAAGAAGATCAAGCTAAAACAACATTTACTACTCCTTGGGGCACTTTTATGTATGTGAAAATAACTTTTGGTCTAATGAATGCAGGGGCAACCTTTCAAAGGGCTATGGACATAAATTTTGCAAAGGAAATACATGATTTCTTAGTAATTTACTTAGATGACATTACTGTGTTTTCCAAATCTGATAATGAACACTTCGATCATTTGAGACAAGTCTTTATTAAGTGCGGGAAATATGGCATCTCTTTAAAACCTAAGAAAAGTCTATTTGGATTAGAAGAAGGTAAGTTACTTGGACACATAATTTCAAAAGAAGGAATCAGAATAGTTCCTGCTAGGATAGAAGAAATTTTGAACATCAGTCCACCAAGAAACATCAAATAATTAGAGGCCTTTCTAGGTAAGATAAATTTTTTAAGAAGATTCATATCTAATTTAGCTGAGATAATTAGAGAACTCAATAACATGCTCAAAAAATATTCAGTTCTTAAATGGAATGTTGAGGCTAAACAATCATTTGACTCTATCAAATAAGCCTTAACTAAAACTCCAGTCCTAATAAGTCTTGATTTTAAGCAATCTTTCATAATTTTTTCATTTGCTTCAGAACACACCATTGCTGTAGTTTTACTGCAGAAAAATGACCAAGGATTTGAACAACACATAGATTTTTTCAGTAAGACCCTTATAGATGCCCCTTTGAAGTACAACATTATGGAAAAACAAGCCCTAGCTTTGGTTAAGGCCATTAAGGACTTCAGAGTTTATATTCTCTACTCTCATATCATTTCCTATGTCCCAAATTCTGTAGTAAAAGACATTATTACTCAGGATGGTCTTGATGGAAGAAGAGGTAAGTGGATTGCCACTATATTAGAATATGACATAGAGATAAAACCCAAAAAACTCATCAAAGGTCAAGGATTAGCCAGACTTATGGCTGAATCTAACTATAATGCCCTAAACATAAATTTTATTGCTCAAGTCGATGATCAGGAAGAGATTGTGACTCCATCGATCAGTGAAGCCTTCTCAGACTCACCTGGGTATACAGATATAATATTTGTACTAAAAAACTTACAAGCTCCTCCTGGATTGTCAAGAACCAAATCTAGATTCTTAAAACTTAAAGTAGTAAGATTTTGCATCTTAGATATTGTACTTTTTTTAAGAGATCATAGTGGGATTTTATTAAATTGTTTACTAAAGGAAGAAGCTGACAAAAATACTTGAATAATTTCATGCAGGTGATTTTGGAGGACACTTATATTGGAAAAGTACAGCAGATAAGTTCTTGAAGGCTGGTTTTTACTGGCCTACCTTGTTTGCCGATGTCAAAAAGTATGTAACTTCATGTCATAAGTGCCAAATTTTTTACGATAAGAAGAAATTATTACCCTTCCCTTTAAAGCCTATTTCAACTGAAATGCCATTTCAACAATGGGGTTTAGACTTCATTGGTGAAATTCACCCTCCTTCTTCAGGCCAACATAAGTGGATTTTGATAGCCACTGATTATTTTACTAAGTGAATTGAAGCCATACCCTCCAGACAAGCCACGGATATGTATTATATCTTTCCTAGAAAACAACATTCTTTCAAGATTTGGATGACCCCCAAAAGTTAATTACTGATAATGCAACAACATTCAAATCCAAGAAAATGGTTGATTTTTTCCACAAATACCATATTACCTTAGGTCATTCCATTGCATATTACCCCCAAGGTAATGGCCTAGCTGAATCCTCAAATAAAAGCCTTGTAAATATCATCAAAAATTTACTTGAAGACAATAAAAAGACTTGGAATAAGAAGTTAGTCAATGCCTTATGGGCAGATACACTTACTACTAAAAAATCCATTGGTACTTCACCTTACCAACTAGTTTATGGAATGGATGTTGTTTTTCCATCCTCCCTAGGTGTACCAGTGATGAAAATTATCCAAGAGTTACAAGTGGAAAAAAATGACATTCAAAGAATGATCAATCAAACTATTCACTTACAACAAACAAGGGAAGAAGTTTATATCAAATCTCAAGTAATTTAGGATAAAATCAAGAAATTCTCTGATAAAAAGACTAAAGAGGATGATTTCTACATAGGAGATAAAGTGTTAAAGTGGGATTCTAGAAGAGAAGATAAAGGAAAACATGGAAATGTTGATTTTTTGTGGAAAGGAACTTATGTGATTTATGGGTATAGAGGTAATAATGATTTCTTCTTGAAAGAAATGGATGGAACAGATCTGCAAGAAGGACCAGTAAATAGTAGAATGTTGAAGCACTACTACTCTCCTGAGTTAACAAACAGTTAGTTTTTATTCACTTTTATCATTGTCCATATACATTGCAAAATTTTAGATTGGATTGGATGTTGCCCTAGCAAAGTTGAGCCCGAAGAGAAGGCCCTAAGCTTTTAAAGGTGAATATCATAAGTATGAATAAGTTGTAGATATTAGAAGACATTTACAGGGTCATCACAGTAAAAAATCAAAAGGCTACTAGTCTCAATGTTCTTGATATTTCACCAAGAAATCTCATCCCCATGTGAAGCCACTGTTAGGGTCCTATAATAATAGGGTTCATAAATTTTGAATTGACTTTGATAGTCTTGTAAATATGTACATGCCTTGCTTTCTGCAATTTGTTTTCCCATACTTTGAAAAAATAAAAAAAATTATACAATAAAAAGTTAAAAATAGGGTAAAAGTCCTAAAAGAAAAATCAAAGGACTTAAATTAATATAAACCCCAAAAGAGATAAAAATAATACCTGAAAGTGAGCAAGTCCAAATGCCACTACTTTTACTTTACTGCAAGAATAATGATTATGTGCAGAGTGTCAATAAATGCCATAATCCATGATCAGTTAAACAATTTAATCTTAACTTTTCATGTTTTCAAATTCATGTTTTAGATAGTGAATAAAGATTTTTCAAACAGTTTAAACTTGACAAATCAGTAGATAGGTAGAGAATAATGAGGAGCTCAACAATTTAATCTGAGCCCTAAGATGAAATAAGGTAGACTTAAATAGTTCTATGCTTTGAAAAAAAATGTTTCAAGGTTGCAAGCCTAAATGCACCTACAAAATGAAGAAAAAATGTTAGAAATAAAGTTGTGTAGGTAGAAAGCAGTCGAGCAATCATGTAAATAAGACATCAGTGGGAAAAACTACTAATTTCCCCTCCACTATAAGTATTCAATATTCTAAACTATCAGTAAAAAAGGCTCAGAGCATTTCTCTGATTTTTTTGGGACTGGACCTAAGGCGCGTTGACTGGTTAGTTAAAAATATTGAGTTCTTATGTTAAACCAAAATTTATCAACATTTACCCTTCATTCATACATCAAAACCCCCTTTTTCTAAGTAAAGGCACATTCTTACTTAGTAAAATTGTAACCTTAAAATAATTAACTTCAGCCCTTCAAAAGCATTCATAAAACCCCAAAAATACACTTTGTCCTAAGTTAAAGTGTAAAATATTAAAAAAGACAACACTGCTTTGCTTTGTCTATCATATTCATATACACTTTACTTGGAGACAAAATTTGTTTTATTTACATTTCACTACCTTTTCATATTAACTTTTAACATATTTTTATTAAAACCCTAACTTTACCTTCCCGTACATATTAATTCCCTTATATTTAAAATACCCCCAAAACCAATTATTTTAACTTTTAAGACCAAATTCTATTATCCCCACGTGCATAAATAAAAACCCCAAATAAAAGCCCTTTGGTCTAAAACTATCATTATTTAAATATCCCGCCCCTATGGTTTCACAACAATGAAAGTTGAAAAAACTATATAATATGCTATCGCGCTCTCATATGAAATTTGAAACATTTTTTCAAATGTCTTAAATAAAAACACTACCCCGCCTATATTCATATAATCCAAAGTTTTTGAAATAAACAAATGTTTTTTCGAAAATCATGGCCACCAATGCATAAAAACCCGCACCCATATACATTAATTAAAGCATTATCTATATATATATATATATATGTTTTATACCTTTAACCCTCAGCTATATCATAAAGTTTTAAACGTATTTTAACCCATCCGCATACATATAAGGCCCAGTCTCACATCCCATTTCAATGCAACTCCCGAAAAAATCTTGACCATTCGCGTTCAACCTCCAGATCTAATGGCCGAAAGCCGATATCGCATAGAATAGGTGTGTGACCACAAAAATTCCAAAGCCACATGAAATGGGTGGTTTCGCCCATTCCTCTCTCCTCCAGGTTCCTTTCAACCATTGGATCACGTGGGTTGAGCTTAAAACCACTTACCATCCAAAACCTACGTGATAACCAGCCTATTTTCCGTCCATTGAAAATTTAAAACCTCTCTCCCGCCTGATGCGACCTGTATTCAATGCTAATTAATGTAACCAACATGTATGATAAACCTTTGAAATACATTCATTTGATCCTATATTGTGTGTTTTAACCTACTATTGTGCCTCCCCGACTGTAAAGAAATCCTGTTAAAGCCTTTTTCTGCCATTTTTATGCCTGAAACCTGCAAACCCTTTATCTTAAACCTCTGAAGACTGTTGAGGAGCTGTGCATTGCTCCAAACAAGCTACTGAAGCCTTCAACTCAGAAAAGAAACTTAGAAACCCTTCCAAAGCAAATACATGCACTACAATAGGTATTTTCCTAGAATTTAAACCTACAATCAAGTTGAAAAACCTTTTAAAGAGAGAAAGAACATTTATATTCAAGAAATTCATTAATTACGCTACCTAAAAAGTCCCAAAAACAGGCCAAACTCTGGAAAAATTTTCCCAGCAACCCTGTTTGTCTGCTGTGCGCTATTTCAAGGAAATTTATCAATTTTCCATAGTTTAATAATCCAATTCAAACTCTAAAAGGCCAGAAAACCTCTGCAGGTACCCTGAACCCTCTGTAACCCTTTTCAAAAGAGTTTTAGCTTAAATTTCCATTAAAAAGGCTCAAAAAATCCCTGTTTTTTGTTTTAAACAATTTCTAAAGACTCTAAAACTTTTTGATATGCCTAATTGAACAGAAAGCCTTAAGAAAAGCCTATACTTTTCCAAAGTTGCCCAATTAAGCCTCTGCTATAGTAAAATTGCCTTTGCAAACTATCTAAACTTCCAGAAGCAAATCAAAATGCCTAAAAAATAGAGTGCAAGCAAGCTTGAAGGTTCTAAAGGTCCTAAACCTACTCCTGGCATGACTCCAAATACTGCAATTATTATCAATCCATTACAACCACCTGTTATGGATATTGAACACATTCCCCTTGCTGATATTGTTTATAAAATAGATGATCCCATAGTTGAATTCAACCTATTATATATCCATAACTGGTTCTTTGAGAAGTCTTTAGATGATCAAGAAGAAATACACATTTGGGAATCCAATTTGCCCAAATATGTAGTTCCATTGACTCACCCTTGTCAAGAGATTATTAGATTGTGTCAGCAATACTATATTCCTGAACAAAGAGCTATTGTGAATGCCAGTAAAGAGGTCCTTTTTACCATCACTGCAGAGTCAATTAACCAAATGTTGCAGCTTCAACCAGACCCCCAAGCAGTCCCTTTGTCTATTGAGGCCCTCACAAAGCTATAAATTGGATTAGATTTTCCTAGAAGGTCCATGATTTTAGACTTTTAAGCCTCTACATGTTGAAATTCCCAAGTTAAATCCTCCATATTCAACTTCTAAATTCCCTAAAGGTTCAAGGCATGTAATCTCCATGCTTTCCTTCATCCTTGCACATTTCACTGATGAGCACATTGATGAGTCTATCTTGGTATTCTTGTCCACCTTTTCTCCAGGTAAACCACCTTCAGCTATCTTTCATTATGATGGTTTCATTGCGGATAGTATTCACTATCAATTGACTAATTTACAGCTTAAAGGAGTATTCAGATATACCTCCTATCTTTTCCACATTCTTCTTTACTTCCAATCAGATAGCTTTCCAATTTCACTTCAAAAACTGGACATAGAGAGAAACCTCTATTTGTCATCTTTTGGACATCCATACTCAGAAAAAAGGTACATATTTCAGTTATTCATAGTTTTCAGAGTTATTTTTACATCCAGTGTTCACCATGTTGACCAAAATAGAGCAGCCTAGAATAAGTGAGGAAATGAAGAAGATATTGCAGTTATCATAGCAGAGTTAAGCTGGTGACTGGTATTTGTATGAGAAATATGCTGAAATTAGAGTTTTTGGGTCAAAGTTGTTGCCTTACAAGTTACCCAAACATCCATCAATGAGGATCTTTGCCTTAGAGTATATCAGGCAGATCCTAAATTCTGATTCAATCAATTTCATGGCAGCTAAGAAGAAGACCCAATTCAAACTTAAAAATCAAATTGGGCCATTCATATGCAATCACATGGATGCAGAAAAGGAAGCAACAAATCAAGTACTGGAATATAAATTTGAAGAGGTTTTCCCTTGGAACTATGATCCACAAGGGATCTTGAGCAAGTTGAGGGTAAAATGAAAATTAACACCCTTTATACATGAAGCTAAACCATAAATAGAAAATTTTTCCAATCAACTTGAATGGATTGAAAACACATTAATAGATGCAGTAAGCAAAGGTAATACTAGTCATACCTTAGAGACTGCAAATAAGCCAGAAAATTCCACAAAAAGAATAAGGGAATAAGGAGCATATGTGGTAGAGACTACAACAGAAACAAAGTTCAAGATCATTTACAAAAAAAGGCCAAAATTAGATACAACAGGTAAAGGTAAAGTGATAATAGATGATGAAGAAATAGAGCCTCTAAATACCAACACTGGTTTTCCAGAGACAAATATAGCTAGTGTAATTATCAATGAGCCAAATCAGAATGAAGAACAACTAAATAATGAAGACACACAGTTAATGGAAAGGCAACAAAGTATGGAAGCTTCTTCCTCACATTCAGCTAAGGAAAAAGACTTGGATATTAAGGAGAAATATAAGCAAATCAAGTTGAAGAATGAGGAAATCAAAACTGAAATTTACTCTCAGTTGTTGAAACAAAATCCAGGTAATAAAAACAGATTCCTATCAGCATTTGATTACTCAAGCAAAAAATTGATTATGTCAGTATTACAACCAACAGTATCAGTTCCTAAGACAGTTGCTGACTATAAGAAAGTTGATTTAGAAGTAGCTACAGACAATATTCATGAATTAGATCAAATAGAGTTTCACAGGCAAAGCTCTGAGATGTTATATTCCACAGTAACAACAAAAGTTATGAGTGCTCATAAACTTCAAAACACCATCTCTAATATGCAAGATCAAATGAAGATGGATAAAGCTTCATTATATGCCAAGGATCTAAGGATTAAAGCCTTAGAAGAACTAGTATTGCAAGTAGGATATGATCCTACAAATATCAAAGCAGTAGAAGCATTGGTAAAGAAGAAAAATGAGGATATAGCAGTCTTGAGGAAACAACTCAAACATCCTCAAAGTGAGCATCCTCAGACAAAGGAATTCTTACAGGAACAAAATTAAAAAGATAAAATGATGAATTTAATTCTTCAACTGACATCTCAGATTAAGGAAATGGAAGTACAGATGGACCAACTTGTCGAATAAAATGAGACAGTAAAAGAACTAGTAATTCCTACAGTCATCCTAGTCATCACTGCAGCAGTGCCTTCAAATTTAGGAGAAAATTTGGCACCCAAAGAACCACTGGCCATTGCAGTGCCAGTGACTTTTTCCACTACATCAGCCACTGAATCATCTACCACAACAGTAAAGCCTATAGATGATGCCAGTAAGATAGTAAAAGCAATGGAAGAGATGTCTTTGAAGACAAATTAAATTAATATATTGACAAAGATGATTGAAAATCTTGAGAAGACAAATAAATCAACTCAGATAAATGCTAAGATACATGAAAAAAATGCCAACAGGTTGAGTGAAGAGTTAAAAAAGTTGAAAAAGGAATTAACTCTCAAAGATCAGATATCATACATAAAAAATTACCTTTGGAATAATATCATTGAAGCCATCCATGATGTATGGCCTTCAATTCAGGTAATTTTTTAGCAAAGAGAGTTATTATTGGTAGCCCAAGAAAAAATTCAAAAGATTCGGACTGATTTGGCTGACAAACCAGAACAGTCTGTAAGATTAATCAATTTCCTCAACAACAAAATAGACAGGAATTGGAAGAGCTCAAAATAACAAACAAAACTGCCACTATCCTGGAAATCAGGAAAGTCACCACAAAGATAAATTTGATGAGGCAACTTGAAGAAAAATGTGAAGGTATGAATACTGCTATAACTAGATTTATGGTTAATTTGACAAATTTGAGGCAAAAAGGACTTCCTGATATCATGGTTATTAATGATAAATTGATGCCTCAAAATTATTATGACAAGAAGATAAGAAAATATTCCAAGGAATAGGTGAATAAACCAACGGGTCAAGGCATCCCTATAGGAAAAGTGTTACTGAAGAGTTTTGAAGATTTATTTTACTTACAGTATGAGATCAAGCACTTATCTGTCATCAAGCCCACCTTTGCTAGATATACAGAAGCTGGTGATAAATTTAGGAAGTTAAAGAATATTCAAATTCCTAAAAATGAGGATTGGCAAGCTCTTACAGATTTATTATGAAGGATAAAAACAAGTAGATGAAAAGAAGATAAAAATTAATTTTCAGAATGACACTCAAAACAGTTTTTTATTTTCAGCAGTAAAACACTTTTTGACTAAGGGTTAAAGAGTATCAATGAATAAAGGGTATCAGTGAGTAAAGAGTATCCAAGAAAGAGTATCAGTCAAGGCAAGTCAGATTTCAAAAAATATCTAAAGGTCGGCAAGGAGGACACCAAGGCAGCCACCTGGTTTATCCTCAAAATTGTTTCTATTTCTTATGGATAAAACAAGACAACTTGCTGATTTGTTAAGAAACTATCTCTATTTTTATTGTAAAGATATTTTATTTTCCTAAGTTAATTACTAGAAGTCATCTAGGATATTTTGTAAAACATTATGTATAAATACTTCATCTTTAGAATTATTTTGTGTGGAATAAAATTGTTGGGATTGTTATAGTCATTTCTTCTTGGACTTTAAAGCTTTTGTGTGTCAAAACTTCGAGTAGCGGGCTGGGTCAAAGAAAATTGGCATCATACTTCAGGATTCCTATGATGAGCTATTTGGAGTGAAGTATTTTCTTCACTTGTCATTGTTTCCTTTCTTTTGTACATGCATCCATTTATGTTTATGCTAAATCTGAATGTATAAATAGGAGTATTACTACAGGATATGTTAATAGCACCATGTTTTTAACTAGTTATCATTTATTTATTTTCCTCTAATTTTCAGTGTAGGGAACCCTTAATTTATCCCTCATTCATTTGACCCCTTCATACTCCTTCATTTTTCTGGATTTAAGGATTCTTAAGTTCCCTTTGTCCTGATCATACCACCTCACAAAAACAACTTTCCAAGATCTCCAAGGGTTATCTATCTTGTTCTGAAGACATTTGACCTTTTTGCCCTAGATCCTAGTCCTGTTAACTTGATTTTGACTCCATAGCCCAATGGAAAAATATATTTCCCACTATCCATCCTTTCAAGTGATTTTTCCCACAAAATCTACCAAAACAAAACCAAAGCTGCACTTTCATAACTAGCCTAATATTCACAAATTAAAACAAAGTTAAACTTTAAAGAGAGAGCCCTCTCTGAACCCTAGGAAGGCTAGATCCTAGAGTTTGAAGTAGGTTTTTGGTTACCTCTAGAATTCTTTGACTGAAAACCAAAAGCACACAACTTAATAATTACTAGAGTGATAACATTACTGGCGAACATACTGGGGAACTAACCAATCCTCAGCCTTAAAACTAGTCTTAAATAAAATCTGTTTATACATCCTTTTACTTTAAGATTTCTTTTATAAGTTTTGTATGTTGAAAAAATTAATTCTGGCTTCTAGGAAAGTTTATTATACTAGGTCTAACCCGAATTCTAAGCCTACAGTTATAGTAGACAACCCAGACCGAATTGCTAAAAAGAAAAACAGTCAAAAAATTTAGACGCTGAAGTATCATTGAAAAGAGTCAATTCATTACCACAAAAGTTAGTAAGTCTGCAAGATATTGATTTTAATCTGAAATTTGACCATTCTTTATTTAGAAGAAAATCTAAAAGTGATCTTAAAACTAATGTTTTATACACTGTTTTCATTTCATTTTTGAATAAAAAACAGAAAAATATTACAACAGATTTTAAAACACAGAAAGTTCAAGATCAGACTAAAATTGAGGAGCTTAATCTTACTATTCTCAAAGATATTGATGAAGCTATTGAATTAGCTCAAATTTTGACCTACGCAAACAAACCTTTAGTTTCTCAATTGAATACCACAATAATTCTAGCTAGAGATTCATCTCTATATGTTGTTACATCATTTATAAATTCCACTACCATCTCATCTACAGATCCATTTATCCCTAGATTACCTTTACAACCTAGAGTATTATTTCCACCAATCACTTCATCCACTATATCCATTAGTTCACCTTTTGATTTCCTAAATACATCATCCTCATTCCCTAGTAGTTCCATATACATTCCAGTCTCATTTCCCTTCACTTCAAATACAACATTTAGTTCATCAATTATCATTTCCAGCACAACTCCAAGCAGTTCTACTTTACCTCCTAGCCAAGCTAAGCTTCAAGCTATGACTTCTAGATATGCTCCCCTAGTCTTACCACAACAACTTCATGACATGCCACAAGACTATAAAAATAAAATACCATTGTATCATGGCACTACCCAATATACTGCTCAGCAACACACTACTAAGATGACAGACTTCTTTGAAATTTTTGAAATTGATGACTTAGATGTTCAATTGAGGCTATTTGCACAAACCTTGACTAAAGAAGTTAAGAAGTGGTTTAAAGATTTAGCTGCTGGTAGTGTAACTGATTTAGCTATGTTTCATAGATTTTTTTTAAATAAATGGGAAAAGAAAAAGAACCCCCTCCAAATATTGTCTGAATTTGATTCCCTGAAAAGAGCTCCAAATGAGTCAGTCCAAAATCACTGCATCAGATATAATAGTGTCTATAATTCTATCCCTTCAAATATTAAACCTACTCCTCATTCAGTTCTTCTCAAATTCCCTGATGGATTTGATACAGATATGGCTTACCAATTAAGGGAAAGAGATGCAGACACCTTAGAAAAAATGAAAATATATGCAGTTAGTGTAGAAGTAAACATTTTAGCTAGAAAAGCTAGACTCAGAAGTGAAAGAAGAGTGACCATTAAAAAAGAAACTGCTAATTCAGATACAAAAAAAGATGTGATATATAAAACCTTAGAAATGGTGATGGATAGACAAGATAATATAGAGAGAAGGCCTTAGTGGGATAACCAACAACAAATCAAAAATCCCAATTTTAGAAAAAACATAAATTCTGGAAAAGCAAAAGAAATAGCCCCAGACCAAACAAAAAGCCCCCCATTCCAAGAGAAATATGTTGAAAGTTCTCAGAATAATGATGATGATGAGGATGCTATAAATCTAATGGGAATAGATGACAATAATACTATTTTCCTTACTCAGGAAGATCAAGAATTATTTGAACTTCAACAACTCAAATTAGATTCTAGTGAATCCTTTGATTATAAACAAGGTTATGATTATGAAATAAATGAAATACATAGTCAATATAACCTTAGAAACAAGAAAAATAATGATTCTTCTACGATGAAATCTTCCCAAACTCAAAATAAAAAAACAATAGAAGCTCCCAAAACAAAAGTTCTGCAAATTCTCCCAAGGGAAAATAAGCAAAACTCAAATTCTTCCCAAAACATTTCTAGTCCTAAAAAAGCATCAAGCCCTAAAATTGGTTATATTACTGATAAAGTTGCTCAAGCTGCAAAAGATTCACAAAAAACTACTGCTGTTAAAGCTTCTAAGTCTGTTAAAACATCAAATTTAGATCCTAAAAAACCTTTTGCTGATCCTAAAACAGTAGATCCAAAACCTGTTACTTCAAAAACATCTGTCGATAATTCTAAGTCTGAAAAAACATCTACTGCATCATAAAAAATCCCTGAAAAGAAAGTTAGAAGTAGTAAAACACAAGAAACACAAACACATAATGTCAAAACAACTGTAGAAAAACAAGACAAACCAACACAAACTACAATTACCAAAGAAGAATTGATTCAAATCAGTGAAACTCAACCTACATTCAACATACAATCAGAAATTGCAAAGCTTAAATACCAATTCATTTGACTAAATTGGTAAAAAATGACTTGTATAAATCAACCATAACTGAAACATTAAATATGAATGATGGAGAAGATTCCATAAATCTAACTGATGATCAACCAGAGTTGATTCTTGGCCTAGATGTAAATGGAAAACATGGAGATGGAGTAGTTCTTCCATTTTATATTAGTCTTTCCATTCATGATCAAATTTAACACAATGCCATGCTAGATTCAGGAGCCTCCCATAATCTAATTCCTAAAGCCATAATGGAAACTCTCAATCTAGAAATTACAAGGCCATACAAAGATTTTTTTTCTTTTGATTCAAGTAAAGTTAAATGCCTTGGTTTAATCAAAGATTTGTGTGTAACACTAGTTCAATACCCTGGTAAGAGTATATTAATGGACATTGTAGTAGCTGATATCCCACCTAAATATGGAATGTTACTTTCTCGCTCATGGGGAGCAAAGTTACAGGGATCTCTACAATTGGACATGTCTTATGCTACTATATCAGTTTTTGGTTAGCCTAAAAAGTTATATAGGGAAACATTGATGAAGTACATGGTTAGAAGTGTAGAAAAATCTATAAATTACCCCATTTACTCTACACCAATTGACCTTGATTCTTTTATCCTATGTAACTCTGAAACTAATGAAATCCAAACTAAACTAGTAGAGAAAAAGAGAGCACCAAATAATGATAATATTTTTCATGAATCTCTATGGCATTTAGAATTTGATGGTTCAGTGAATAAGTTAGGAGCAGGAGCAAGAATTTGGATAATAAATATTGAGACTAATCACTTATAAGACCATGCTTTTAGGCTCAATTTTAAATGTACAAATAATATGGCTGAGTATGAAGCCCTCATCCTAGGACTCCAAATCATTAGGAATTCGGGAGATAAAAGAATTTCAATCATGGGAGATTCAGAGTTGATCATAAAACAACTAAATGGAGTTCATTCTGTTTACAATCCTAGACTAAGAAGATATAGAGACACTATCATAGATTTAACTGATGATTTATTGGAATGTAAGTTTGTTGCTATACCTAGAAAACAAAATATACAAGCTCATTGTCTTGCAACCTTTTCTAGTACATGAAATTTACCATTCCAACCTAATCACAGATATACTGCTGAAGTCAAGAATAAACAAATAATTCCAGATAATCTTAAGTATTGGCAATTTTTTTCTCAAGATGAACAGATTTACAAGTTTATGAATAATGAAGGAGAATTTCAAAATTGTAATATAGATACAAATTGTACTATAAATCATGATTTGGATTGTGAAATAGATTTTAATAACTTAGATGTAAATAGAATAAAGTTTGATAAACCAACAAGATTTAGTCAAGCTGATATAGATAGCTTAGAGAAAGTAGAGATTGAAGAAATTATTGAAGATGAATTAGACATATTGAATCTTAAGGATAATTTATTACCTAAAGCTTTAACTCCCTTAGAAGATCTTTTTGACTCAAATGATGTAGCTAGAAAACAAAAAATGGAGCCAGTTAGATCTGATATAGAAGAATGCAACATTGGACCATAGTTGAAACCAAAAACAATCCAACTTTCCAAAATTTTACCTCAACAAGAAAAAGAAAAATACATTACTCTTTTAAAGGAATATCAAGATGTCTTTGACTAGAGTTATGAGGATCTAATATCCTATGATACCAGAATAATCCAACATAAAATTACAATAAAAGAAGATAAGAATCCATTTAAATTTTTTTTGAGAAGAATTAACCCTGTTTTATTACTTTTTATAGAAAAAGAAGTGAAAAGAATGTATGATGCACAGATCATTGCACCAATCAGATATTCTGATTAGGTTTCTAACCTAGTTCCAACAAGGAAGAAAACAGGAGAGATAAGGTTATGTGTTGACTTTAGGAATATAAACAAGGTGTCCTTGAAGGATAATTACCCTTTAACTAAAATGGATCATATATTACCAAGGGTAGTTGGCTCCTCTAGGATGTTTCTTTTAGATGGTTTTTCAGGATACAACCAAATATTAGTCCAAAAAGAAGATCAAGCTAAAACAACATTTACTACTCCTTGGGGCACTTTTATGTATTTGAAAATAAATTTTGGTCTAATGAAGGCAGGGGAAACCTTTCAAAGGGCTATGAACATAGCTTTTGAAAAGGAAATACATGATTTCTTAGTAATTTAATTAGTTGACATTACTGTGTTTTCCAAAACTGATAATGAACACTTGGATCATTTGAGACAAGTCTTTATTAAGTGCAAGAAATATGGCATCTCTTTAAACCCTAAGAAAAGTCTATTTGGATTAGAATAAGGTAAGTTAATTGGACACATAATTTCAAAAGAAGGAACCAGAATAGATCCTGTTAGGATAGAAGAAATTCTAAACATCATTCCACCAAGAAACATCAAAGAATTAGAGGCCTTTCTAGGTAAGATAATTTTTTTAGGAAGATTCATATCTAATTTAGCTGAGATAATTAGAGAACTAAATAACATGCTCAAAAAAGATTTAGCTCTTAAATGGACTGTTGAGGCTAAACAATCATTTGAATCTATCAATCAAGGCTTAAATAAAACTCCAGTCCTAATAAGTCCTGATTTTAAGAAAGATTTCGTAATTTTTTAATTTGCTTCAGAACACACCATTACTGCAGTTTTACTATAGAAAAATGACTAAGGATTTCAACAACCCATAGCTTTTTTCAATAAGACCCTTAGAGATGCCCCTTTGAAATAAAAAATTATGGAAAAATAAGCCCTAGCTTTGGTTAAGGCCATTAAAGACTTTAGAGTTTATATTCTCTACTCTCATATCATTGCCTATGTCCCAAATTCTGTAGTAAAAGACATTCTTACTCAGGATGGTCCTGATGGAAGAAGAGTTAAGTGGATTTACACTATATTAGAATATGACATGGAGATAAAACCCACAAAACTCATCGAAGGTCAAGGATTAGCCAGACTTATGGCTGAATATAACTGCAATGCCTTAGAGATCAATTTTATTGCTCAAGTAGATGATCAGGAAGAGATGGCGACTCCATCGATCAGTGAAGCCTTCTCATACTCACCTTGGTATACAGATATCATATTTGTACTCCAAAACTTACAAGCTCCTACTGGATTGTCAAGAACCAAACCCAGATTCTTAAAACTTAAAGCAGTAAGATTTTGCATCTTAGATAATGTACTTTTTTGGAGAGATCATAGTGGGATTCTATTAAATTTTTTACTAAAGGAAGCTGACAAAATACTTGAATAATTTCATGTAGGTGATTGTGGAGGACACTTATATTTGAAAACTACAACATATAAGATCCTAAGGGCTGATTTTTACTGGCCTACCTTGTTTGTTGATGTCAAAAAGTATGTAACTTCATGTCATAAGTGCCAAATTTTTTATGGTAAGAAGAAATTATTACCCCTCCCTTTAAAGCCTATTTCAACTGAAATGACATTTCAACAATGGGGTTTAGACTTCATTGGTGAAATTCGCGCTCCTTCTTCAGGTCAACATAAGTGGATTTTGATAGCCACTGATTATTTTACTAAGTGGATTGAAGCCATACCCTCCAGACAAGCCACAGATATTGTCATTATTTCTTTCCTAGAAAACAACATTCTTTCAAGATTTGGATGCCCCCAAAATATAATTATTGACAAAGTAGCAGCATTCAAATCCAAGAAAATGGTTGATTTTTGCCACAAAAGACTAAAGAGGATGATTTCTACATAGGAGATAAAGTGTTAAAGTGGGATTCCAGAAGAGAAGATAAAGGAAAACATGGAAATGTTGATTTTTTGTGGAAATGACCTTATGTGATTTATGGATATAGAGGTAATAATGATTTCTTCTTGAAAGAAATGGATGGAACAGATCTGCAAGAAGGACCAGTAAATAGCAGAATGTTGAAGCACCACTACTCTCCTAAGTTAACAAACAGTTAGTTTTTATTCACTTTGATCATTGTCCATATACATTGCAAAATTTTAGATTGGATTGGATGTTTCCCTAGCAAATTTCAGCCCGAAGAGAAGGCCCTAAGCTTTGAAAGGTGAATATCATAAGTATGAATAAGTTGTAGATATTAGAAGACATTTACAGGGTCATCACAGTCAAAAATCAAAAGGCTACTAGTCTCAATGTTCTTGATATTTCACCAAGAAATCTCATCCCCATGTGAAGCCACTGTTAGGGTCCTATAATAATAGGGTTCATAAATTTTGAATTGACTTTGATAGTCTTGTAAATATGTACATACCTTGCTTTCTGCAAGTTGTTTTCCCATACAAAAAAGGGTAAAAGTCCCAAAAGAAAAATCAAAGGACTTAAATTAATATAAACCCCAAAAGAGATAAAAATAAGACCTGAAAGTGAGCAAGTCCAAATGCCACTACTTTTATTTTACTGCAAGAATAATGATTATGTGCAGAGTGTCAATAAATGCCATAATCCATGATTAGTTAAACAATTTAATCTTAACTTTTCATTTTTTAAATTTCATGTTTTAGATAGTGAATAAAGATTTGTCAAACAGTTTAAAATTTACAAATCAGTAGATAGGTAGAGAATAATGAGAAGCTCAACAGTTTAATATGAGCCCTTGGATGAAATAAGGTAGACTTAAATAGTTCTATTCTTTGAAAGAATTTTTTTTAAGGTTGCAAGCCTAAATGCACCTACAAATTGAAGAACAAATGTTAGAAATAAAGTTGGGTAGGTAGAAAGAAGTCGAGAAATCATGTAAATAAGACATCATTGGGAAAAATTTCTAATTTCCCCTCCACTATAAGTATTCAGTATTCTAAACTATCAGTCAAAAAGGCTCAGAGCATTTCTCTGAATTTTGTTGGGACCAGACCCAAGGCTTGATGCCTGGTTAGTTAAAAATATTGAGTTCTTATGTTAAACCCACATTTATCAACATTTACCCTTCATTCATACATGAAAAACCCCTTTTTCTAAGTAAAGGCACATTCTTACTTAGTAAAATTGTAACCTTAAAATAATTAACTTCATCCCTTCAAAAGCATTCATAAAACCCCAAAAATACACTTTGTCCTAAGTTAAAGTGTAAAATATTAAAAAAGACAACACTGCTTTTCTTTGTCTATCATATACACTTTGCTTGGAGATAAAATGTGTTTTATTTACATTTCACTACCTTTTCATATTAACTTTTAACATATTTTTATTAAAACCCTAACTTTACCTTCCCGTAGATATTAATTCCCTTATATTTAAAATACCCCAAAAACCCACTATTTTAAATTTTAAGACCAAATTCTATTATATCCACATGCATAAATAAAAACCCCAACTAAAATCCCTTTGGTCTAAAAACTATCATTATTTAAATATCCCGCCCCTATGGTTTGACAACGATGAAAGTTGAAAAAACTATATAATATGCTATTGTGCTCTCATATGAAATTTGAAACATTTTTTCAAATGTTTTAAATAAAAAAATTACCCCACCTATATTCATATAATCCAAATTTTTTGAAATAAACAAATGTTTTTTCGAAAACCATGGCCACCAATGCATAAAAACCCGCACCCATATACATTAATTAAAATGTTATATATATGTTTTATACCTTTTCCCCTCAACTATATCATAAAGTTTTAAACGTATTATAACCCATCCACATACATATAAGGCCCAGTCCCACATCCCATTTCAATGCAACTCCTGAAACAATCTTGACCGTTCGCATTCAACCTCCAGATCTAACGGTCGGAAGCTGATATCTCATAGAATTGGTGCGCGACCACCCAAATGCCAAAGCCACGCGAAATGGGTGGTTTCGCCAATTCCTCTCTGCTCCCCGTGCCTTTCAACCATTGGATTGCATGGGTTGAGCTTAAAACCACTTACCATCCAAAACCTACGCGATAACCAGCCTGGTTTCCGTCCATTGAAAATTCAAAACCGCTCTCTCGCCTGATGCGACCTGTATTCAATGTTGATTAATGTAACCAACATGTATGATAAACCTTTGAAATACATTCATTTTATCCTATATTGTTTGTTTTAACCTACTGTTGTGCCTCCCCGACTGTAAAGAAACCCTATTAAAGCCTTTTTCTGCCATTTTTATGCTCGAAACCTGCAAACCCTTTCCTTGAAACCTACAAACCATTTCCCTGAAACCTCTAAAGACTATTGAGGAGCTGCACATTGCTCAAAACTAGCTACTATAGCCTTCAACTCAGCAAAGAAACTCAGAAACCCTTCCAAAGCTGATACCTACACTACAACAGGTATTTTCCTAGAATTTAAACTTGCAATCAAGTTGAAAAACCTTTTAAAGAGAGAAAGCACATTTATAATCAAGAAATTCATTAATTAAGCTACCTAAAAAGTCCCAAAAATAGGCCAAACTCTGGAAATTTTTTCCCACAAACCCTGTTTGTCTGTTGCGCGCTATTTCAAGGAAATTTATCAATTTTCCACAGTTTAATAATCCATTTCAAACTCTAAAAGGCCAAAAAACCTCTGCAGGTACCCTAAACACTCTGTAACCCTTTTCAAAAGAGTTTTAGCCTAAATTTCCATTAAAAAGACTCTGAAAGCCCCTGTTTTTCTATTTTAAACCAATTCTAAAGCCTCTAATACTCTTTAATAAACCTAATTGAACATAAAGCCTTAAGAAAAGTCTATACTTTGCCAAAGTTTCCCAATTAATACTCTGCTATAGTAAAATAGCCTTTGCAAACTGTCTAAACTTGCAAAAGCATATCAAAATGCCTAAAAAATAGAGTGCAACCAAGCCTGAAGGTTCTAAAGGTCCTAAACCTACTCCCGCCATGACTCCAAATACTACAATTGTTGTCAATCCATTACAACCACCTATTGTTGATATTGAATACATTCCCCTTGTTGATATTGATTATAAAATAGATGATCCCATAGTTGAATTGAACCTGTTAGATATCCATAACTGGTGCTTTTAGAAGTATTTATATGATCAAGAAGAAATACATATTTGGGAATCCAATTTGCCCAAATATGTAGTCCCATTGACTCACCCTTGTCAAGAGATTATTAGATTGTGTCAGCAATACTATATTCCTGAACAAATAGCTATTGTGAATGCAAGTAAAGAGGTCCTTTTTACCATCACTGCATAGTCAATTAAACAAATGTTGCAGCTTCAACTAGACCCCCAAGACGTCCCTTTTGTCTATTGAGACCCTCACCAAGCTATACATTGGCCTAGATTTTCCTAAAAGCGTCATGATTTTTTAGAATTTTAAGCCTCTACATGTTGAAATTCCCAAGTTAAATCCTCCATATTCAACTGCTAAATTCCCTAAAGGTTCAGGGTATGTAATCTCCATGCTTTCCTTCATCCTTGGGTATTTCACTGATGAGCACACTGATGAGTCTATCTTGGGATTATTGTCCACCTTTTCTCCAGGTCAACCACCTTCAGTTATCTTTAATTATGTTGGTTTCATTGATGATAGTATTCACTTTCAATTGACTAATTTACAGCTTTAAGGAGTATTTAGATATACCTCCTATCTTTTCCACATGCTTCTTTACTTCCAATCAGATAGCTTTCCAATTTCACTCCAAAAGCTGGACATAGAGGGAAAAAATCTATCTGTCATCTTTTGGACATCCATACCCAGAAAAGAAGGTACAGATTTCAGTTATTCAGAGTTTTCAGAGTTATTTTTACATCCAGTGATCACCATGTTGACCAAAACAGAGCAGCCTAGAATAAGTGAGGAAATGAAGAAGATATTGAAGTTATCAGAGCAGAGTAAATTTGGTGACTGGTATTTGTATGAGAAATATACTGAAATTAGAGTTTTTAGGTTAAACTTGTTGCCTTACAAGTTACTCAAACATCCATCAATGAGGATCTTTGCCTTGGAGTATATCAAGAAGATCCTAAATTCTGATTTAATTAATTTCATGGAAGCTAAGAAGAAGACCCAATTCAAACTTAAAAATCAAATTGGGCCATTCATATGCAATCACATGGATGCAGAAAAGGAAGCAACAAATCAAGTACTGGAATATAAATTTGAAGAGAGTTTCCCTTGGAACTATGATCCACAAGGGATCTTGAGCAAGCTGAGGGTAAAATGCAAATTAACACCCTTTATACATGAAGCTAAACCATAAATAGAAAATTTTTCCAATCAGCTTGAATGGATTGAAAACACATTAATAGATGCAGTAAGCAAAGGTAATACTATTCATACCTTAGAGACTGCAAATTAGCCAGAAAATTCCACCAAAAGAATAAGGGAAGAATGAGCATATGTGGCAGAGACTCTAATAGAAACAAAGTTCAAGATCATTTACAAAAAAAGGCCAAAATTAGATACAACAGGTAGAGGTAAAGTGACAATAGATGATGAAGAAACAGAGCCTCTAAATACCAACATTGGTTTGTTAGAGACAAATATAGCTAATGTAATTATAAATTAGCCAAATCAGAATGAAGAACAACTAAATAATGAAGACACACAGTTAATGGATAGGCAACAAAGCATGGAAGCTTCTTCCTCACATTCAGCTGAGGAAAAAGACTTGCATATTAAGGAGAAATATAAGCAAATCAAGTTGAAGAATGAGGAAATAAAAATTGAAATTTACTCTCAGTTCTTGAAACAAAAACTAGGTAATCAAAACAGATTCCTATCAGCATTTGATTACTTAATTAAAAAATTTATTATGTCAGTATTACAACCAATAGTATCAGTTCCTAAGATAGTTGTTGACTATAAGAAAGTTGATCTAAAAGTAGTTACAGACAGTATTCATGAATTAGATCAAATGGAGTTTCACAGGCAAAGCTCTGAGATGTTATATTCCACAGTAACAACAAAAGCTATGAGTGCTCATAAGCTTCAAAACACCATCTCTAATATGCAAGATCAAATGAAGATGGATAAAGCTTCATTATATTCCAAGGATCTAAATATTAAAGCCTTAGAAGAATTAGTATTGCATGTAGGATATGATCCTACAAATATCAAAGCAGCATAAGCGTTGGTAAAGAATAAAAATGAGGATATAGCAGCCTTGAGGAAACAACTCAAAATTCCTCAAAGTGAGCATCCTCAGACAAAGGAATTCTTACAGGAACAGAAGGAAAAAGATAAAATGATGAATTTAATTCTTCAACTAACAACTCAGATTAAGGAAATGGAAGTACAGATGGACCAACTTGTCCAAGAAAAGGAGACAGTAAAAGAACCAGTAATTCCTATAGTCATCCCAGTCATCACTGCAACAATGCCTTCAGATTTAGGAGAAAATTTGGCACCCAAAGAACCACTGGCCACTGCAGTGCCAGTGATTTCTTCCACTACATCAGCCACTGGATCATCTACCACAGTAGTACAGCCTAAAAATGATGCCAGTAAGATATTAAAAGCACTGGAAGAGATGTCTTTGAAGACAAATGAAATTAACAGATTGACAAAGATGATTGAAAATCTTAAGAAGACAAATAAATCAACTCAGATAAATGCTAAGATACATGAACAAAATGCCAACAGATTGAGTGAAGAGTTAAAAAAATTGCAAAAAGAATTAAATCTCAAATCTCAAATATCAGATATCATACATAAGAAATTACCTTTGGAATAATATCATTGAAGCCATCCATGATGTATGGCCTTCAATTCAGGTAATTTTTGAGCAGAGAGAGTTATTTTTGGCAGCCCAACTAGAAATTCAAAAGACTTAGACTGATTTGGCTGACAAACTAGAATAGGTTGTAAGATTAATCAATTTCCTCAACAGCAAAAATAGACAGGAATTGGAAGAGCTCAAAATAACAGATAGAACTTCCACTATCCTAGAAATCAGGAAAGCCACCACAAAGAGAAATTTTATTAGGCAACTTGAAGAAAAATGTGAAGGTATGAATACTGCTATAACTATATTTATAGCTAAGTTCACAAATTTGAGGCAAAAAGGACTTCCTGATATCATGGTTATTAATGATAAATTGATGCCTCAAAATTATTATGACAAGAAGATAAGATAATATGACAAGGAACAGGTGAATAAACCAACAGGCCAAGGCATCCCTACAGGAAAAGTGTTACTGAAGAGTTTTGAAGATATATTTTACTTACAGTATGAGATCAAGCACTTATCTGTCATCAAGCCCACCTTTGCTAGATATACAGAAGCTAATGAGAACTTTAGGAAGTTAAATAATATTCAAATTCCTAAAAATTAGGATTGGCAAGCTCTTACAGATTTACTGTGAAGGATAAAAACAAGCAGATGAAAAGAAGATAAAAATAATTTTCAGAATGATAGTCAAAACATATTTTTATTTTCAATAGTAAAACACTTTTTGACTAAGGGTTAAATAGTATCATTCAAGGCAAGTCAGATTTCAAAAAATATCTAAAGGCCAGCAAGGAGGACACCAAGGCAGCCACCTGCTTTATCCTCAAAACTGTTTCTATTTCTTATGGATAAAATAGGACAACTTGCTAATTTGTTAAGCATCTGTCTCTATTTTTATTGTAAAGATATTTTATTTTCCTAAGTTAATTCCTAGAAGTCATCTAGGATATTTTGTAAAACATTATGTATAATTACTTCATCTTTAGAAGTATTTTGTGAGGAATAAAATTGTTGGGATTGTTATAGTCATTTCTTCTTGGACTTTAAAGCTTTTGTGTATCAAAACTTCGAGTAGCAGGCTGGATCAAAGCAAATTGGCATCATACTTCAGGATTCTTGTGATAAGCTATTTGGAGTGAAGTATTTTCTTCACTTGTCATTGTTTCATTTCTTTGTTACATGCATCCATTTATGTTTATGCTAAATCTGAATGTATAACTAGGAGTATTGCTACAGGATATGTTAATAGCACCATGTTTTTAACTAGTTATCATTTATATATTTTCCTCTGATTTTCAGTGTAGGGAACCCTTAATTGCTCCCTCATTCATTTGACCCCTTCCTACTACTTCCTTTTTCTGGATTTAAGGATTCTTAAGTGCCCTTTATCCCAATCATACCATCTCACAAAAATAACTTTCCAAGTTCTCCAAGGGTTATCTATCTTTCCTTGAAGACATTTGACCTTTTTGCCCTAGATCCTAGTCCTGTTAACTTGATTTTGACTCCATAACCCAATGGAGAAATAGATTTCCCACTATCCATCCTTTCAAGTGATTTTTCCCACCAAATCTACTAAAACAAAACCAAAACTGCACTTTCTTAACTAGCCTAATATTCACAAATTAAAACAAAGTTAAAATTTAAAGAGAGAGCCCTCTCTGAACCCTAGGAACGCTAGATCCTAGAGTTTGAAGTAGGTTTGTGGTTACCTCTAGAATTATTTGACTGAAAACCAAAAGCACACAACTTAAGAATTACTAGAGTGATAACATTATTGGCAACCATATTGGGGAACTAACCAATCCTCAGTCTTAAAACTAGTCTTAAAGAAAATCTTTTTATACATCCTTTTTCTTTAAGATTGCTTTTATAAGTTGTGTATATTGAAAAAAGTAATTCTGGATTCTAGGAAAGTTTATTATACCAGGTCTAACCCAAATCTAAGCTTGCAGTTATATTAGACAACCCAGACCGAATTGGTAAAAAGAAAAAACAGTCAGAAAATTTAGAAGCTGAAGTATCATTGAAAAGATTCAATTCATTACCAAAAAAGTTAGTAAGTCTGCAATATATTGATTTTAATCTGAAATTTAAGCATTCTTTATTTAGAAGAAAATCTAAAAGTGATCTTAAAACTACTATTTTAGACCCTGTTTTCATTTCATTTTTTAATAAAAAACAGAAAAAATATTATAGCAGATTTTAAAACACAAAAAGTTCAAGATCAGACTAAAATTGAAGAGCTTAAGCTTACTATTCTCAAAGATATTGATGAAGCTATCTAATTAGCTCAATTTTTGTCCTATGCAAACAAACCTCTAGTTTATCAATTGCATACCACAATAATTCCAGCTAGAGATTCATCCTTGTATGTTGTTCCATCATTTATAAATTCCACTACCAGCGCATCTACACCATTTATCCCTAGATTACCTTTACAACCTAGAGTATTATTTCCACCAATCACTTCATCCACTATATCCATTAGTTCACCTTTTTATTTCCTAAATACATCATCCTCATTACCTAGTAGTTCCATATACATTCCAGTCTCATTTCCTAGCACTTCAAATACAATTTCTAGTTCATCAGTTATCATTTCCAGCACAGCTCCAAGTAGTTCTACTTTGCCTCCTAGCCAAGCTAAGCTTCAAGCTATGGCTGCTAGATATGCTACCCTAGTCTTACCACAACAACTTCATGACATGCCACAAGACTATCAAAATAAAATACCATTGTTTGATGGCACTACCCAATATAATTCTCAGCAACACATTACTAAGATGACAGACTTCTTTGAAATTTCTGAAATTGATGACTCAGATGTTCAAATGAGGTTGTTTGCACAAACCTTGACTGGAGAAGTTAAGAAGTGGTTTAAAGATTTAGTTTTTGGTAGTGTAACTAATTTAGTTGTGTTTCATAGATTGTTTTTAAATAAATGGGAAAAGAAAAATAACCCCCTCCAAATATTTTCTGAATTTGATTCCCTGAAAAGAGCTCCAAATGAGTCAGTCCAAGATTATTGCACCAGATATAATAGTGTCTATAATTCTATCCTTGAAAATCTTAAACCTACTCCTTATCCAGTTCTGCTCAAATTCCCTAATGGATTTGATACAGATATGGCTTACCAATTAAGGGAAAGAGATGCAGACACCTTAGAAAAAAATCAAACAGATGCAGTTAGTGTAGAAGTAAACATTTTAGCCTGAAAAGCTAGACTCATAAATGAAAGAAGAGTGACCATTAAAGAAGAAACTGCTAATTCATACACAAAAATAGATTTGATAGCTAAAACCTTAGAAAGGGTGATAGATGGACTAGGTAATATAGAGAGAAGACTTCAGTGGGATAACCAACAACAAATTAGAAATCCCAATTTTAGAAAAAACATAAATTTTGGAAAAGCAAAAGAAATAGCCCCAGACCAAACAATAAGGCCCCCATTCCAAGAGAACTATGTTGAAAGTTCTCAGAATAATGATGATGATGAGGATCCTATAAATCTAATGGGAATAGATGACAATAAACTATTGTTAAAGGGGTAAATCCCCTCTGCGGATAGAGGCGATCCCTACTAGCCCAGAATGTGTCTAGCAACAATCAAACATGCTACAATGCAAGCTCCTAATTACAAAATCAAAGCACGATAGAAGGCCTACCTCAAGTCTAATGCTGTTGTCATTGCGGAGAGGATGGTGCTCTCAATCCCTTGCTCCGATAGGTCACAATTCCACCACTTGACGCGATCGAACACCTGCACGTACAAGAAACACAACGAACGTACGAGCGTAAAACCATATAATTGCAATTATGTGTCAGTCAGAGAGGACACAACTCATGATCATAAAACATGAACAATACAAGTGGAACTATAATCGTAGTCGCTTATCATTAATGAAACAAAGGATGATACAACCTGGCTCTGATGCTGAAGTCTTCCTTTGGTAGGTCGTCAGTGGAATACATCTCGCAAAGCTTGTCGGGAATGGGGACAAGCCTCTCTCTTCGATCATCAATCTCCTTGCTATAGATTTGGCACTATGAGGACTATCAAAGCTCTTGCAGCATTCTTTTGGCTATGAAGGCTCTTGGAGATTAGCTTGCAAAGGGAAATGGCAAGCTTATATAGATGGTGGAAGGGGAGTTGGGATCCCTACAATCATGGGATTGGCCCTATCCTCAAGGAAGCTTCCATGAGAGGTGGAAAACTACTTCCACTACATGGAGATCCGGAGCTAACCTCCCAACTCAAATTAGAGACCAGTTCAAGAATTGGTTGGGGTCAATCTTCTGCCATTTATTTTAAAAAAAAAACACTCTTTATTAAGCCTAGCGTGGGTGTGGCTCTGACACAGAGCGCCAATTGGCACGCCCTCTTTGGAGGATTTGTCTTTGGTGCAAGGGTTGAACTGTAACGCGCTCAATGAAAAAAAGATATTTTTAAGGTCGTTCAACACAAGGAGTTGTCTTCGTAGGAATGAAAGCACATGTCTGTGTGGGGATTCCATGAAAGTGGTTTCAGGTCATGTCACTACTCACAAGTCACGGAATAAGCCCTCCAATGTGCAGGATGGGGGATTGTAGGGACAGTGACAAATTGTTGTGTAACAGATGCCCCCTAAAGCATGAGGCCCAAGAGAGAGAGAGGGGTGAAATGCTTTACGAGAACGTGTCCAACTAAAAACACCGCCATCAGAAAACCTGTGTAGAGAAGTAAAACTGATATCTCAAATACATGATATATACGTGGTATGGGTGCAGCCATCCATAACAGAGTATACAATAATCCAAATCCAGGGCATGGACACAGCCATCCAATGAGGATCGATAAATAGACTCAGGTATGGTTGCAGCCATCCAATCAGTGAGTCATGTAACTAATCATAAGAATCCACAAAATCGTAGCCTCAGATTATAATGCCGTATAGAATCTGTCTTGCGCTCATCTGACCCGAACAAAGTACAAGTTCAAGCATGTGAATAAGTGAGCTGAAGTCGAACATGCAAGAACATCGCCTGATTACCAGCCAATGATGAAAGCTGTTAACAGATGCGAGAGGTACCACCATTAATGAAAATGGTCCTCAAGGTACTACAGGTACAATCTATGGCATGTGAATCAATGATTTGGCGTTGAACATTCGTAGAATCACTCGATCAGAGGCCAATGATGAAAACCTCATGTCAAACGCGAAGAACCTCCCATTGAGGCATGCAGGTTCTAAGGTACCGGAAGGGAGTCTCTAGATTAGCTTCCCGGATAATGAGCTGAAGTCGATAGGAAGTGACCTTGATCGAAGGTGGGCCATAGTGTTTCCCACATCATCGACGTGAGACAGAGAAACATAATGTCTTTTTGAATCACGATCAGATGAGAATCAGAGGAAGGTTTGTACTTGCAGAGGTCAACTTCTCTTGAACATATAAACGGCACGACAGTGGATTTGGCAGTATTTGAAATCAAAATATCAGAGGTCATTATGACGAGGCGATGAGCATATGAGAGGTCAAAAGGGATCACCCTAACCCATGGAGGCAAGTGAAAACGAGATGAGATATCCCCAACCCGACACGAACGCAGACAAGTTCCATGTTCAAGAGCGACATACTTCTGACACGACAATGATGCTGGTTCCATTTTCCCCACCATTTGTGGTGAGTACCTCTTTATTTTTACACAAGCTTGAAGAGGATACCATATGCTTGTTATATAAGCCCATCCTAGTACATTTAACGAGCCCTAGGAAGGAGGAACTCGGATACCATCATTACGACTGAATCCAATGTCATCAGGGTTTAACGATTCTGACAAAGGAAGAACTCGATGTCTTTTCATATTTAGAGAGTTTGAAAAGACAACGAAAAAGTAAACTCCAAAGGTCCCTTTTCGTAAATAGTTCCTCAAACCCGAAAAGGTAGAAAACAAAATCTGAGAAAACCTCCTAGTTGCGATAGGATAGGGTATTCCTTTTTCGTAAATAATCTATCCCAGCCCGAAAAAGGGGTAAATGTATACTGGGTAGATGTCGTTTCGCAGCCACTTTAACGAGATCGAAACGACAAGGAACTCGGCAATCTTTTCATGTTTAGAGAGTCAGAAAAGAGTTGAAAGATGACTCCACCTGGAGGAACGAGTGGTATAAAGGGAAGCTATTGGTTCCGCTAATGGTGGAACTACTCTGAACAAATAAAGGTCGAGAGGCTGGCTAACAAGACCACTCATCGCAGCGGTTCCTCGGGAATGGGTGAAACAACCAAGTGAAGGCATATGATCGACCAAGCAGATAATGACGATGGAGTGAGAAAACCAAGGCTCATCTGGAAAAAACAGGCTGATAAAATGGCAATCATGAGAGGTAAAATGGGAATGGTTTCATTTTTACACAAGCTTGAAATCAAGATAAACTATGCTTGACACCGGTTTCATTTTTACAAAAGCTTGAAACGGAAACAAACTATGCTTGAAAAAGTAATCATGCCCCCAGCATGGTGACTTAATTCAAGGTACATGCCCCCAAGCTTCAGTCCATATGAAAGGAAGATGGAGTGAAGGTTCAAGTTACGAGATCAAGAGGAAGACTCGACTGGGATTTTACGAGAACTTATCAAAGACTCGAATTGAACGGGAACATGTTTCATTGTTTTAACGAGGTTGACACATTAAAATAACTATCCTCAGAACACCCTTGTTTCATGGTTTAAGGAGGTTGGCACAAGACAAGGAACTTTGCTCCGACAACCTTGTTTCATTTTTTAAGGAGCTTGACACAAGAAAAAGAACTATGCTCCGACCAGTCCCGATTTCATTTTTTAAGGAGCTTGAAACAGGAAAAGAACTATACTCCGACTGACCTCATCATAATGAACAACAAGTCATCTCTTCCAAGAGTTCCAATCCCGATGGAAGGAAAACATCCTGGAAGTCAGGACCCAATGCCCCCAGCACTTGATGCACAACAGCACTATCACTAAGTACAGGCACGGGGTAGGTAGCCACATAGTTGACCTGTGGTGGGGCAGATACAACAGGTGGATAAAAACCAGGAAGGGATGATGGCGGGCCAGTTTCCATATTAGGACCAAAGAACGAACACTGATCAATGGTCACAATCTGTCCTTCATGTGGAAAACAGACCACACGAAAAATGGAGGAGACAAGTGCTCCCATGGCATAGGTGTAATCACGCCCCAAGAGTAGATTGAAATCCAAGGGGCCTGGAACAACCATCACGTCCATATGGACGGTTTTACCTCAACGGCCTTGAAGGATCCCAGTAGGTTGACTCGTTCTTCTATTGAATGTCAATAGATTACGTAGCAGAAGCAAAAGCGGCTGGCCGAACAGCTTGCTAGGTAGTTTGGATAGAAACACTATGATGCACCTTCATCTATATGGTGCCAATTGTGGATAAAAGCATGCGTTATGCAAGGCCACATAAGGCAGTATCGCAAATCGACTCAATCAAAACCAAACTACCGGAGGGCTACCATGGGAACCGAGATAGTCTTCCCTGGTGTTCTGAGAAATGCAGAAAGGCATCCTCCTGACCTCCATTTCGGCCAGGGGAGATATCCTCCAGAGATCTCCATCACGGAAGCGGGAAGGCGACTATGAAGGGTATGAGGCAGGAGAAATTCTCTCCCTGTACAGAGAATTCACGAAGATAAACGAGAAGGACATGGGGGGTTAGGAGTCTCTCTTGAAGCCACGGTGCACATGGCGGGAGCCCAGTTCAAGTCGACCGAGTTGGTCAGGGATGGATTCCTGAATTTGAATTTCCAGGGGAGCGGGATCAACCACAGATGACTCTTGACCAATCGTGGCATCAACTAGTGGAAGACTCAAAGACAACTGCTTGTAACCAGCTGGGAGGCATGGTGTAGAAATATTTGAGTTGTCCAAAAATCTCTTGGCTTCATCCATATCTGAATGATGAATGGCGTGGTGCATACACAACTTACGAGTTGACAATCTTACCACCGCTTCTTAGGAGTCTTAACTGATTGGTCTTCAACTAGCTCACGACCAAAATCGCGATGAACCGTGGACCATACTTCAAGCACCTTGGGAATGCGAGGAAAACTAAGATAAAGATGGTCAGGGTGTCCCAACATGTAAAGGGAACGACTCGCGAGGAGGTTGCAAGGTTTATCAGAGGAAGACATTTGAAGCGGTCATTGCAGCCTTGCTTTTCTCTCTTGCGGACTTCTTCTTCTTCTTCTTGTATGGCGATTCTTGAATCGGACTTTCACCAGAGTGAACTAGAAAGGAGGAGGGCGAAGCAGTGAAAGAATGGGAAGGTCCCACCAAGATGTTTTGTAATTATTTGTTGATGAAGGCGATTGAGCGATGTTGAGACATTTGGGACCCACAGAGGTTGAAAACCTTAAACCAATTATTAGCAGTTAACCCAGGAAGGGACAATGTTGCCATATAAGGAGCACCAACATTTCCAAAAGGAGGAAAAGGACCAGGATTCCCATCAGAGGGGATTCCTTGGTTGGTGAACTCCGAAAAAGTTGCCATTAACAACTCAAAACCGCACATGGGATAGAAACCAAGGCACATAATCAAACGGCCAACAAGTAAACTCTAACAGGGCGTGTGATCGCGGGTGATTTATTTTACGACATTGAAACTTAGAAACTTCACTGTTTCATATTTTAAGAGTCGAGAAACGGATGAAAGGTGACTCTATCTCTTTCAGTTTTGAAGCAAGCGTGAAAGGACAAGCGCTTGGTGATCTTTTAAAATTTAAGGAGTCAGAAAAGATCAAAATGACTACTCTGGAATGCTAGGCAAAGGGTGTACCAAATAACCGTGAACTGCAATATACACCTTGGTTTCAAAATGACAGAGAAATCAACCAAGGCCTTGACGTACGTGCAGGCAATCTCCCCGAATGCTGTGTCCAGTGTATCATGGGTATAGGGCGGCAAACACAAAACCCTAGGGATAAAGGATAGAAACCTAGTGGGGTCTCCCTTTATATACTCGACGGTACAAGGAGCACAAGTCCGTACTAGTGCTGTCTAAAGCCAAGAGGCGAACGACAGCTACTAGGTTTAACGACGCCGGAACACGTCTCTAGCCTAGACCTCTAAATATTTCGTTAATGTTTCAATGTTGCCTTAGTGTAAATTGAATAAATTTTAATGTTTATCTTCAATTATGTTTCAGTTTGCAGGCCCTAGCGAGTGTTATGTCTCAAAATCTCCTATATGCAGCTATATGATAAAAGAAATCTTTCAATTTGATGAATGCTATCTAGTTAAGGGAAGAGCTTCAAACAATGATGCAACAAACAACAACACTGTAAATGAACTTTTTCCAAACTAGATGACTTTCACTATTCAAAAGTAATCTCAAACATTCAACGATGTGAATAATGCAATGTAATCTATGCAAAATCCTCTTTTTAGAAAACTATGCAATTGTAATCTATGCACAATTTCCTTTTCCTTTTCAAATTATAAGAATGCATTCAATGCATTTTTCGAAGAATTGAGAATCTACTTAATGCATGCTTTTAATAAAAGAGAATGCAATCAAAGTGATTTCTAGTTTTGAATCATTAAACAATGTAATCTAAGTTCAATGATGGATCTCAAAAAATACTTTTCAATGCAATGTGATCTAATGCATTTTAACGAAAAGCAAACTATGAGACGAAAACTAAAAGAACACAAATCTCCTTAATGAAGGATGGATGCAAAAGAGATGTAAACAAACACTAAGAATGCAATCGTTGTTTCAAACACTTTGTCACGAAATCCCTCAAAAGGCGACAAGACATATGAGGTCAAACACAAAGAGGACTTCCAAAGCAAGAGATCAAAACAAGGCATTCATTCCCTTTTACATCAAATAATCATGGAGAGAAGACATTTCAAAGAATGAGAAACATAATCTATGCTCATACAGTCAAAAGACTGGAAGGGAAAGACACACTGGTGAAGGATTTAGGGAAAACAAATCTCAATTTTCACACACCCTGAAATTGGCACGACTTTATCACTGACAACTAGCGCCAACTGGTGCGACTTGCTCACTGACAACTAGCGCCAATGCCCAATTGGCGCAGGTTGCTAACTGACAACAAGCACCAATGCCTGAAAATGAAAAAACAAAGAATTTCTCCCAACCAAGACCAGACTCACCACTTCAAGCAGAATCTCCAAGACTCAAATGAACCATGTAATCTAGGCTCAAAGCGAGACAAAGTGGAATTCGAATGAAGAAGAAGCCAATCACTCAAATAACGCAATAAAACGATACACAACCACCAAACGAATGCAGAGAAGAAATCACAAAGTTGACTGAACAGACAGAAACCACAAACTCCCAAGGCGGGCTCGACGCACAATATCACCTAGATGCCCTAGGGCTATAATGTAAAATCGATAGAAACGGGCAAACAACCAAAGGATGAAGGTCATAGTCAGTCAAACAAGGCTCCAGAACACTCAAGTAGTCGAAAAAACAAGACCAAACACCCAGATCAGTCTCAGAAGGCTCAAAACACAGTAAACCCTACTACCTTACAGGATTGGCGTGACTGTAAGGCTGAAACTAGCGCCATAATCGTATTGGCACGAGTAATACACTGACAACATGCACTAGTGGGTGCAACTGTCACACTGAAAAATGCGCCAGCCGAGTTTACTAAGGAAAAATAAAAAATAAGCAATCCGAGAAGCAGACCAATGATGGCAAGGCTTAAACCAAAAGCCAAACTCACAAAAAGAGCCAGCCAAAAGAGCTGATCAAGCAATCAAAGTCAAGAATCGACCGAAAGACAAGACAATATCCCAAGTGTTTAGTTTACAAACTAAACCAGAGATTGACTAAAGAAGCATTGATCTACTTCGCTAATGTAGAGAAAGAGCATTTCGAAGGCTATATGGCTAACTTCAGGCTCCGTCTGTAGTTTATAAATCAAACAACAAGCTAACTCCCCAGCGGAGTCGCCAATTTGTTAAAGATGTAAATCCCCTTTGCGGACAGAGGCGATCCCTACTAGTCCAGAACAGGTCTAGAAACAATCAAACATGCTACAACGCAAGCTCCTAATTGCAAAATCAAAGCGCGATAGAAGGCCTACCTCAAGTACAACGATGTTTTCGTTGCGGAGAGGATGGTGCTCTCGATCCCTTGCTCCGACAAGTCACAATTCCACCACTTGATGCGATCGAACACCTGCACGTACAAGAAACATGACGAGCATATGAGCGTGAAACCATATAATTGCAATTATGTGTCAGTCAGAGAGGACACAACTCATGATCGTAAAACATGAACAATATAAGTGGAACTATAATCGTAGTCGCTTATTATTAATGAAACAAAGGATGATACAACCTGGCTCTGACACTGAAGTATTCCTTTGGTGGGTCATCAATGGAATACATCTCGCAAAGCTTGTCGGGAATGGGGACAAGCCTCTCTCTTCGATCATCAATCTCCTTGCTATAGATTTGGCACTATGAGGACTATCAAAGCTCTTGCAGCATTCTTTTGGCTATGAAGGCTCTTGGAGATTAGCTTGCAAAGGGAAATGGAAAGCTTATATAGATGGTGGAAGGGGAGTAGGGATCCCTACAATCATGGGATTGGCCCTATCCTCAAGGAAGCTTCCATGAGAGGTGGAAAAATACTTCCTCTACATGGAGATTCGAAGCCAACCTCCCAACTCAAATTAGAGACCAGTTCAGGAATTGGTTGGGGTCAATATTCTTCCATTTATTTTTAAAAAACACTCTTTATTAAGCCTGGCGCGGGTGCGGCTCTAAGATAGAGCGCCAATTGGCATGCCCTCTTTGGAGGATTTGCCCCCTTGGCGCGAGGGCTGAACTGTGTACCTGCGCCAATGCAAAAAGGCTATTTTTAAGGTTGTTCACAAGGAGTTGTCTTCAGGGCAATGAAAGTACATGTGCAGTGGAATGCCATGAAAGTGTTTTCAAGTTATGTCACTGCTCACAGGTCATGGAATGAGCCCTCCAATGTGCGGGATGGGGAATTGCAGGGACAGTGACAAATTGCTGTGTAACAACTATTTTCCTTACTCAAGAAGATCAAGAATTATTTGAAATTAAACAACTCAAATTAGATTCTAGTGAATCCTTTGATTATAAAAAAGGTTATGATTATGAAATAAATGAAACACACAGTCAATATAACCTTAGAAACAAGAAAAAAAATGAGTCTTCTACCAAGAAAGCTCCCAAACACAAAATCAGAAAACAGTGGAAGCTCCCAAAACAAAAGTTCTGCAAATTCTCCCAAGGGAAAATAAGCAAAACTCAAGTTCTTCCCAAAACATTTCTAGTCCTGAAAAAGCATCAAGCCCTAAAATTGTTGATATTATTGATGAAGTTGCTCAAGCTGCAAAAGATTCACAAAAATCTACTTCTTCTAAAGCTTCTAATTCTGTTAAAATAGCAAATTTAGATCCTAAAAAACCTTCTGATGATCCTAAAATAGTAGATCCAAAAACTGCTACTTCAAAAACATCTGCTGATAATTATAAGTCTAAAAAAACATCTACTGCTTCAAAAAAAATCCCTGAAAATAAAGTTATAAGTAGTATAACATAAGAAACACAAACAGAGAATGTCAAAAAACTTGAAAATGAAAAAACAACTGTAGAAAAACAAGACATACCAACACAAACTACAGTCACCAAAGAAGAATGGATTCAAATCAGTAAAACTCAACCTACTTTCAACATACAATCAGAAATTGCAAAGCTTAAAATACCAATTCCTTTGACTGAATTGGTAAAAAATGACTTGTATAAATCACCCAGAATTGAAACATTAAATATGAATGATGGAGAAGATTCCATAAATATAAATGATGATCAGCTAGAGTTGATTTTTGGCCCAGATGTATATGGAAAGCATGCAGATGGAGTAGTTCCTCCATTTTATATCAGTCTTACCATTCATGATCAAATTTTACACAATTCCATGCTAGATTCAGGAGCCTCCCATAATCTAATGCCTAAAGCGATAATGGAAACTCTCAATCTAGAAATTACAAGGCCATACAAATATTTTTTTTCTTTTGATTCAAGTAAAGTTAAATGCCTTGGTTTAATCAAAGATTTGTGTGTAACACTAGTTCAATACCCTGGTAAGAGTATATTAATGGAAATTTTAGTAGCTTATATCCCACCTAAATATGGAATGTTACTTTCTCGCTCAGGGGGAGAAAAGTTACATGGATCTCTACAATTGGACATGTCTTATGCTACTACATCAGTTTTTGGCCAGCTTAAAAAGTTATATAGGGAAACATTGATGAAGTACATGGTCAGTAGTGCAGAAACATCTATAAATTACCCCATTTACTCTACACCAACTGACCTTGATTCTTTTATCCTATGTAACTCAGAAACTAATGAAATCCAAACTAAACTAGTAGAGAAAAAGAGAGCACCAAACAATGATAATATTTTTCATGAATCTCTATGGCATTTAGACTTTGATGGTTCAGTAAATAAGTTAGGAGCAGGAGCAGGAGTTTGGATAAAAAATATGGAGACTAATCACTCAGAAGACCATGCTTTCAGGCTCAATTTTAAATGTACAAATAATATGGCTGAGTATGAAGCCCTCATCCTAGGACTCCAAATCATTAGGAACTCAGGAGGTAAAATAATTTTAATCATGGGAGATTCAGAGTAGATCATAAAACAAGTAAATGGAGTTTATTCAGTTTACAATCCTAGACTAAGAAGATATAGAGACACTATCATAGATTTAACTGATGATTTATTGGAATGTAAGTTTGTTGTTATACCTAGAAAACAAAATATACAAGCTCATTGTCTTGCAACCTTTGCTAGTACATGAAATTTACCATTCCAACCTAATCACAGATATACTGTTGAAGTCAAGCATAGGCCAATAATTCTAGATAATCTTAAGTATTGGCAATTTTTTTCTCAGGATGAACATATTTACAAGCTTATGAACAATGAAGGAGAATTTCGGAATTGTAATATAGATACAGATTGTACTATAAATCATGATTTGGATTTTGAAATAGATTTTAATAACTTATATGTAAATAGAATAAAGTTTGATAAACCAACTAGATTTAGTCAAGCTGATATAGATAGCTTAGAGAAAGTAGAGATTGAAGAAATTATTGAAGATGAATTAGACATATTAAATCTTAAGGATAATTTCTTACCTAAAGGTTTAACTCCCTTAGAAGATATTTTTGACTCAAATGATGTAGCTAGAATACCAAAAATGGAGCCAGTTAGATCTGATATAGAAGAATGCAACATTGGAACAAAGTTAAAACCCAAAACAATCAAACTTTCCAAAATTTTACCTCAACAAGAAAAAGAAAAAAACATTACTCTTTTAAAGGAATATCAAGATGTCATTGCTTGGAGTTATGAGGATCTCAAATCCTATGATACCATCATAATACAACATACAATACCAATAAAAGAATATCAGAAGCCATTTAAACAAAAGTTGAGAAGAATTAACCCTGTTTTATTACCTTTTATAGAAAAAGAAGTGAAAAGAATGTATGATGCACAGATAATTGTACCAATCAGATATTCTGATTGGGTTTCTAACCTAGTTCCAATAAGGAAGAAAACAGGAGAGATAAGGTTATGTGTTGACTTTAGGAATCTAAACAAGGTGTCCTTGAAGGATAATTACCCTTTACCGAAAATGGATCATATATTACAAAGGGTAGTTGGCTCTTCTAAGATGTCTCTTTTAGATGGTTTTTTAGGATACAACCAGATCTTAGTTCAAAAAGAAGATCAAGCTAAAACAACATTTACTACTCCTTGGGGCACTTTTATGTATGTGAAAATAATTTTTGGTCTAATGAATGCAGGGGCAACCTTTCAAAGGGCTATGGACATAGCTTTTGCAAAGGAAATACATGATTTCTTAGTAATTTACTGATATGACATTATTGTGTTTTCCAAAAATGATAATGAACACTTGGTGTTGGAAATACTGAGAGGGGGATGAATCAATATTTATTTTCAATTGTTAATTTTACCAGTTAGATCACTTATATTTAGAACACAAAATGAACAATAAGAATAAATTCTTTTATTAATTTATTCTTTACAATAAATCAAGTACAATATATGTAGGGCTCCAACCCTAGTTGAAGACACTAATCTTCAATCTCCCAGGATCCAACCTGTATTTGCCAAGCACTGACTTGGACTTCCAAGGCTCCAACCTTGTCAATTCTGAGTGTTGGACGGATAAATCGTTCTTGCAGACAAGACAGATCTCCCTAGTATCCTACGATAACTAGCAACAAACAGATAGATGTAAACTAATTTCTCTAGATTATATTTGATCTAGAATTATCTATAATAAAGGATTTAGGACTTACTTGTAGTCCAACGTTGATCGTAGTATTCTTTCCTATCGCTTTGAATACGTCTCCTTTCGGGATCTTCAATAAAAAACATGAAAGAATCAGAAGCACCTTCATAATATAGATTAATTCATAAACCATAAACCTATCTTGATGATCAAGGAATTCAAGAAATAAGGCATTTAAATAAACAACTCATTGAGAAAACAAGATCCATTTGTATTTTCTTTGATGAAAGAATGAGCCTTACAACCGTGTTCGCCTTGATGTCGTACAGGTCCTTCCAGGGTCCGAAACAAGTGTTTCCTCTACTTTGACAAGCCTTTGATCTCTCTTGACTAACATACACATGACTGTGTAATCATTCCCATATGATAATCAGTTAAGAGAGTCTGAGTTTTTCCAGCAATTCTCCTCAAAAAATCTCAAAGCCTAACTCCCCTTGAGGCTGAATTATGGCTTCAATTTATAGCAAAAGAGAAGAGGTTGCAGCTCCAAATAAGAGGGGACATAATCCTCTTTTAAAGGGATTACGTTCTACATACCAAGGGGTAGGCTCCTTTAATGTAGTGATGAATGTACATGAAAGGAGAAAAATTTCCACCGAATAATTGCTACTAGAAGCTTCCAGATTTAACTAGCTTGGCTTCCAAATTTTACTTCTGCCTTCATTTTACCTTTTACAGGAATCCACACCTTTAATGAAGAAAAAGTGTGGTCGGTTTCGCATGTCCGAGAACAAACAGATGCGGCACCACAGGTAATACTAAGAGAAAGTGTGGTACAAGTATTTTATGACTTTTATAAGCTTTTCTCTCAATTTCAAGGCTTGGTTTTAGGAACTTGATGTTTGTAGACTTCTAAGGGAGTATTGTATGAGTAATGATGAACCCATACAGAAAATAAAACGTCATGGTGACAATTTTAGTGTAACATATTTCCTCCTAAAGTGTGAAGTCTGAGAACATTTGAAGAGTGATGTGCTTTATCATTTCGAGGATTAGCTTGTGGAAACCCCAGTCAAAATCCTGTAAAAAAATTCAATAAAAAAAAAAAAAAAAAATATATATATATATATATATATATATATATATATATAACATCACTGAGGTAGGCATTCCCATACTCAGATCAAACACTAACTAAAACTTGTTCTGATTTAGAAATGATTTTACTATCACATCAATAATGTAGACACAGTATGGACACAACCATATATTATAAATAGTCTACTGCATAATGAATAATAAAACTTCTCGCAACCTCGATGGTGGAAACTAGATCAAGGGCCTTGATTTCCGCTACCCGAACTTGTACGATTCTATCCATGCGATTTATTGTGTCGAAGTCGAACATGGTAGAAACCACTTGATTACCAGTCAATGATGTGAACTATTAACAAGTGTGAGAGAAACCACCAATAATGAAAATGGCTCTCAAAGTACTCGGTATAATCCATGGAATGTGAATAAATGATTTGAAGTCAAACATTTCATGGAATCGTCCGATTGAAGGTCAATGATGCAACCTGTCATCGAAGGCGAGAAACCTGCCATTAAGGCATGCAGATTCCAAGGTACTGAAGGATTCTAGATCAACTTCCTAGATGATGAATTGTCGTCGATATAAAGTGATCCATCGTAGGAAAGCCCACGACACGAAACCATTAGATCAAGTTTTGTAGAGATATTTTGCAAGGACTGGCTCAGGGATGGTCAATGCAAATGGAGACATATGTTTGCAAATGAATGGTTTATTTAAACTGTCCTCTTGAACACATAACAACACTGCAGATGGTTTGGTGACAGTTGACCTAAGATAATACCCAGAAACTGGCTGAAGTCTTTCAATATGGTTTGATTAACTAATAGGAAAATAATTTTCCCAGCCCAGGTAGAAGTGTGACAAAAAGTGTTGTGTTCAAGAGTGGTAAACTGCTTTTTAAACAAAGTGTGACAAACGGATTCGTTTTCTCTCTTTTTTACCCCACCATTTCTGGAAAGTACCTCTTTATTTTTGACAAGCTTAAGGAGGATAACATTTGCTTGTTATATAAGCTCATCCTTCGGATGAGTCCAACTTAGTTTAAAATCGAACCCTAAGAAGGAGTGGTTCATTCCTGTTTTTAATCGACATGTCCTTTACTGTTAAATTTTAACGAGTCCAGTATAGGAGAAACTCGGTGTTTTTCAATTTTATTGAGTTAGAAGAAAAAATTAAGGAAACTCCGTGGGTGTATTTTTCGTAAATTTAGTCTCTCAAGTCCGAAAAAGGATAAAATAATATAGGAGAGAACTCTATTGACCATTATTAGTCAACGTATACCTTTTTTGTAAGTAGTCCATTTCAGTCCGGAAAAGGAGTAAACTTATACTGAAGGGATGACTGTTCATTTCCTTTAACGAGTTAGAATAGTCAAGTACTCGGCAATCTTTTCATCTTTAGAGAGTCTGAAAAGGGCTTAAAACAAAACTCCAGGGTTTCACTTTTTCGAAATTTTTAAGAATTCGAAAAAGTGATAAAAGTGTACTCAATAGTTTCGCTTTTTCTGTAAGTTTTAACGAGTTCAAAAAAGTGATAAAAATTTACTCATTCACTTTTTCATAATTTTTACCGAGTTCGAAAAAATGATAAAAAGTATACTCCTTTGTCAAAATGACCATTTCACCCAAGAAATCCTGTATTCTGCACAAAAACTCAAAAATTAAACATACCTATTTATGATTAATAAAAATAATTTGGAAAACCATTTTTCAAAGTGAAAAATAAACAAAATTATATTTTATTTATTCAAAAATTCTTATAAAAAGAAGTTTTTCTAAACCATTTTTACCATTTGATTTCAGAGTGAAAATTGAGAGCTTTTGGTAAGAAACGTTCCGGAGGAGATTGCAGAAGATTCGCCCATCAGAATTGAAAACTGTCAGTTCCAAGTAATCCACATCATCCTTACCTTCATTTTTGTCTATTTATTTTCTTAATTTAGGGCTTAAATTGTTTTTTAAGGAGGAAAATATGTTCAAAAATTCGCTCACGGGGGTTCGCAGGTAAAACAAATGAAACCTGCAGACCCCAACAATTTTACAAAGGGAAAATTGTCATGGTCTCGCACCTTACGCATAAGATACGTGCGGATCCACGCACTGTTTTTATGGAAAAAGTGCGGAGGCGCCGTAAGAAAAAATAAAATGAATAAATCTCCCAATTTAAACCAAATTTTCCCATTCAAATTGTTTTTGATCTTTCAATTTGTCCATTGCAGGATATTTACAATGATTGAGTGGAGAGAACGTGAGTATGAAGAATTTGATGTTGCAGCCATGTTACATCCGCCTACATAAAGTGTTTTGAGAGAATGTCGTTTGTACAAATTTTGGGTCATTGAGGGTATGAGGGCTCAAGTGGATTTACTTACCTGGCTAGTAAATAAATGGGACGTACAGGAGCAATTCTTTATCATTGGAGGTCACCAACTCGAAATTGAGCTAGAAGATATATACTTTCTCATTGGTTTATCAAAGAGGGGCGAGCCACTCTCTTTGTTTGGGGCTAGGGCAGGTGGCCCGTCTGTCGCTAGCTTTCAGGAAGAATTTTTCAATGAAGAAGCAGACCCTTAGGATAAATGCATTAACATAAAAACCATTATTCGTCCTGAGATTAAAGTGGTTGTGTTTACGGTAACTAGGTTGTGTGGGAGCGCTGCTCCACATGTTGCTACAAGATCCCAAATGCAAACTGTCGTTGACTGCTTTAGAGGCACCATTTTCAATTGGTGTGAGGGAATGTTGGCCAATGTCAAAGGCCAATTGACTAGATAAAAAAACATTTAGTTGAAAAACTTTGGATATGGAGCGATCGTGGTCACATTTGCTCTAGAGAGGATTCCTTTACTGGCCCCACAACTTATTTCAGTTGATCATGGTAGAGTCAAAGAGCCTCGAATGGTTCAATGGGTTACATTGATGGCCCGTCATAGTGAAGGCAGCGAGGTTGTTCGTTTTACTCCAGCCTATTTCCATTGGTTGTAGAATCAAATCTTCGTGATAGAAGATTTCCCTTATGCTGGGATAGATTTCCGCGGCGATCGAGAGATGTCCCTTCCTCCAGGGACACAGTGGGATGAGTCAGGTAAAAATCATTTTGACATGTTATAAATTCTAATTTTTATTTTATTTTTTGAATCGTCCAAAATTGATGACAAAAATTTCAAATGCAGATGTGGGTCCATGTAGACCAGCCACTCTTTGTCCTTTTGACAGGAAGCCAGTTGTAGCACCACCACCACCACAGGATTAGACAGCAGAGGTCCTTACCGACTTGGAAAGATATCTGGAGCGGTTGAATTTAGAAATTCCAAAGACTGCCATAGATGACATTCCACTCCACTTACAGAGATATTTTATCCGGGTTCCGTGGCCGTTCAGGAGATTTATGAGCAAGGTGGCATGGGCTGTAGTGTTTTATCATGATCATCACCACGGATAGTGGATGATTGATATTGTAGACTTATATCATTTTTTTATCACTTTTTTCTGATCATAAGGCATTTTGAACCTATGATCGAGGACGATGTAATATTTTTTGAAAAAACTACTCTTATGCTATGATATTACTACTATTTCTAGTTATCTTTCTTAACATGTTATCGAATGTTATTTTGATCTACAGATTTAATTATTGCAAATGTTTTTTTATAACACTAGAAGCTATTGCATCAGCTAAATGTGTTTAAATTTCTTGGAATATGTTGATACTCAACATAATCAAATTCTTGTTCCAAGAGATGAACTTTCAAAAATAATCTTAACAACACTAGGTTTTTAATTTCATATACTCTATTTAATTGTAATATAATGAGTTCAGAATCTAACCTAACGATCAAACTTTGAATTCTAAATGAAATGGATACAGACAATAACTCAATAACTGCGCTATACTCTGCAATATTGTTCATCGTTTGACTGAGGCTTACCCCATGCATAGATACTAACTCATCAGTGGGTGAATAAATAACCCAAGGTGCAGAAGAAATGTTCTGTGTACTACAACAAGCACCATCGGCAAAACCAATGTATGTTTGAAGGGACATCGACATCTAAAAATTCAAGAGTGATCTAGATAAGCAGGGATAGTGGTAAAAGCACACTTAAACTAGGCACGCTCTCTAATATACAACACACCAGTTTATGAAAATAACTAATATACAGGGAAGATATCCACACAAGAATCAAGTGTAATATATCTTCAGATAAAGCCCATTTCTGGGTTTTCCTAAAGAGACCTCGTCAAAGTCAATCAGTTCATAGGCCCCTTTTGCAAGCTGTCGCTTGACAATATAAGGACCATGCCACATGGGTTCAAATTTTCCAGCCCCTAGCTTATCGTTAGCTTGATCATAAACCAAGACTAGGTCTCCTAAGAAAATACGAGGTGTAACACTTCTATAAATACTACATTTTATCATTGCGCGGGATTCCGATGTGTATGCAGGGGGGGGGGGGGGGGGGGGGGGGGGGGGGGGGGGGGGGGGGGGGGGGGGGGGGGGGGGGGGGGGGGGGGGATCTGCATCTACCCCGGCTGTCACATATTGTATGTTAGCATGCTCTATGGCTAGTTAGATGGCATTCTTGCGACAATGTTATCTACTTCAACCGTAAACATTGATTGAAAATTAAAACCTATTGATATTTTTATTTAAATTGATCCTGCAAAATTATTGAAAAAAGCATGGTATGCCAATTCGATTTATGAATTCCAATGATTCGTTTGATCATGGTGACTAAAACTTTATTGGTAGCTTCAACCAGACCATTAGCCTACGGATAATATGGTGTAGAACTGTCATGGATTAGGCCAAGTTGATCAGTGAGTTCGGTCATCATGATGTTTCGAAAATGACTCCCAGGGTCAGTAATTATCGCTTGGGGTACACCGAAATGAGCAATCACATGATTGAACACAAAATTAGCTGCATTTTTTCCATCTGCCCCAAATGTAGGCATCACCTAGGCCCATTTCGTAAAATAATCTACTGCGAGAATAATATGCAACCAGGCAATTAAGGGTTACATGCGTAGAAATGTTCCGTTTGAGGCGCTTAACAATTATAGAATTGAAAGGCGGTTGTTGCATATTGCGATCAAGGTTGTGATTTAATGGCATTTTAGTCATAATACAATCTTTAAACAGGGACGGAAAAATAGCTAGTGCTTAATATTTTTGGTACATGTACTAGTATATGACACCTGTATCGTTGTGATCATTTAAAAACCTTTTGACTTAAATCAAAGGATTGAACAACGTCAACAAAGTCCGCACCATGATAAATATTGGTGTGTATTAACAATATGAGCATATTTAAAAGGATTGAAATGGATTTTTCATCGTTTAATGACAAGTACGAAATTTCAGGTAGAAAAGTTTGGAGTTTGGGGAATAAATGATGATATCTCTTGAATCTAGTGCGATAGGAAACAAATATTCATACGATCGGATGTTCTGCCTGATTGAATGTATTTGATCTTGAAATCCCCATAAGTTAGGCAAATACCAATGATTTCTTTGATTTGGATTTTTCAAATTCCAAATTAAACTCCTGTAGGATAACAATCCATTTGGAGTATTTTTCCCCTAGTAGTTGTTTGGTCAAAATATAAATCATAGGGTTACAATCAGAAATCACTGTTGTTTTGTGTAACAGTATGTAATGACGAAATCGTTGGATAACTTGAACGATTGCCAAGGCCAATTTATCCACATGTGAGTACTTGATTTCGGTCAAATGTAGATTGCGACTGAGATAATAAATCACATTTTCATTGTGGAATTCATCTTCTTGAACTAAGACAATACCAATTGTAGAATTGGAGGCTGCTAAGTATAAAAAGTAATCCTGGTTGTAATTGGGAGGATGCAATAACGGTGCATTGGTCAATGTGTGTTTAAGAGCATCAAAAGATCGATCAACGATCTCATCCAAAATGAAAGGAATATTTTTCTTTAACAACCTGGTAAAACCTTTGGTTAACTCAACATAGTTAGGAATGAATCGACGTAAAAAGTTCGCTTTCCCTTGCAAACTTTGGAGTTGGCAAAGAGTAGATGGAGGAGGTAAATTGATGATAGCCTCAACCTTCGATGGGTCAACACGAATGCCTTCCTTTGAGACAACAAATCCCAACAATCGTCCAGATTCAATGCAAAAGACACATTTTTGAGGATTCAGATGAATCCTATAATTCCTACATCTCATAAAGATAGCTCGTAGATGAGTAAGATGATTTTCTCTGCGCGATGAATGAGCAGGTAAATCATCGAGATAGGGTTGCACAATGTGTTTACTGTCATGAAATGCATAAGACATTGCCCTCTGAAAAGTTGCACCAGTGTTCTTAAGTCAAAAAGGTAATATGTAGTAATCAAAAGTCCCCCAAGGAAAAATGAAAGATGTTTTGGGTTGATCAACAGGGAGTATGTTGATTTGATTGTAGCTTGAAAAATCCATCCATAAATGAAAACATTTCACTTCTGGCACAATCGTCAATAATTTGATCGATATAAGGGGTTGGATAATTGTCTTTTGGAAAAGTTCAATTTATATCCCTATAATCAATACATACTCGTATAGTTCCTTGTTTTTAATTAACAGGATCAATATTAGATACCCAATCCATTAAAGGAATGGGATAAATAAAACTTGCACGAAGTAATTTCTCAACTTTTGCTTTAATAGCGGCATCTTTTCATGGATGTATCTAACGTAATCTTTGTCGGACAGATTTAGCATCCGGGTATGTTTTAATTTCATGAACAACAATTGATGGATCGATTCCTAGCATTTATTCATATGACCAGGCAAAAATGTCACGAAATTCTTGAAATAGGGCTTTATATGCTTGGATTTCAGCTAGCGTACAAGAAGCACCTATATGAATGTTTTCAACAATTCCTGGTTTCATTGAGATGTCAATAGGAACTGTCGTAGAAATTTTTGCTATGTTCAATTCAGAATCAGAATTATTGAGAGGATTCTGAGGTTCGTTGACATAATCAACGGTAAAAATGGAGGAAAAATCAGTTTCAAAATGATCGAGATCAGGTAAAAACGAAGATTGATGATGTAGATCTTCCCATGGTAATTCTTCTATAGACAAAAATTCACGAATATGCTCATCAGTATTGAATACTTGTTGAACAGGATCCAGAATTGATGGCAAAGTTGAGCTTGATATCAAAAGTGACTCCTCATTGATCACATTCACTAGATCGGGGTTAGTTGAAGGAGTATCCAAAAATGATTGTACTTTCTGATATGCTAAATCAAAAGGACTCAAAGGCATCACGCCATCGAAAGAATCCAGTTCTGAGTCTGAAGGTACTATCCAAGGATCATCAAAGGAAATAGTACTTGATGTAATCATATTGATATTAGCAATAGGAGGTGGTATGTTGGGAGAAGGTAGGGAAAAAGTTCCCAGTAAAGCAGAATCTTTAAGTAAACCTACTCCAACATCTTTATAAGGGATAGTCGATTTGCCAACATTTTTGATGCTATCAGTAGTGGCTGGGTCGGATGAATAATATGAGAGCTGATATATTTTAACGATCTTTCATTTATGAGGAAACATGATGATATGAGAGACCGATGATACAATAGCAGTCATGGCGTAATACCAACTGCGACCCAGGAGAAGGTTGTAATACAGAGGGGCATCAAACACTTCCACATCTAGATTAACGGTTTTTCCTTCGACCTCTATTGGTAGATCTTGTAAAATACCATACAGATGGAAGCCTCTTCCATCAAAATATTTGAGGATAGTCGGGGATTGGTTAATTTTCGGAGAACCAAGTGATTTCCAAAATTTTAACGACATGATATATGTAGAAGCCCCTTCCTCAAAAATTGTACGAAAGCAACATTTGTTTTTTACTATTACTGGAATATGAAAATCCATTTGATGGGGTAGGCAGGGTGTAAAATTCTCTAAATCGAAGATCATTAGTTTCGAATCCTGAAGGTCTACGACTCCTATGGCTGACAACAGTAATTTTCTTTGGGTTGGACATGATTGCAGCACTTCCAAATCCGACATTGTTGAAGGGGAAATTGCCAAGTCTTCAACAATATTGTAGTTCTGAGTAGCTCTCGCATGTGGATTGAAAGCTGATTTACGAAGTACACCTTTAGTAGGTGGTTTGATTACTAATTCAAGATTTGGTTTCTCGATCTGTAGTGAATCAGAAACTGAGGGAGACGTAGTTGATGCTGAATTATAATTTTCTACTTCTTTACCACCAACAAGATTTTTACTACCATAATCTTGTGATCGCGTCGCAACCATCAAGATATCTTCTAGCGTATTTGAGGAAGATCCAATCATATTACTATCTTGATCAGGAAAAGGATCCTTCAAGACAGCAGGTGTGGAAGAACCCTTAACGAATTTCGATACCTCAGCTCTATGCGGGCACTCTTTAGTAAAATTATCCTCATCACAGATCAGACAAGGATAACAAGGTTTTCGTTTATCGTCAGTTGGTTCAGTTTTATAATTTTTATCTTTTGAAGATGATTTTTTGTTTTTATTCTTACCTTTCTTCTTACCACCAGTTTTAGGTTTGGCTATAGATGATTCTACAACATGAATATCGACAGAAGTGTCAATGGAAGAATCTCCTTTGGGTGAATCGGGTAAAGTTATAATAGAAGAAGTCATCTTGGAAGATTTCTTCTTACCCTTGCTAGTGCTAACAGAACCAATTACACCATCAGCGGCATGAGAGCCTGAAGGAATTGTAGTTAATTGACCAGGTCTTGGTAAATCGGGGATTTTGTCATACAAAGTACCTGACTATGTATATACAACGTCAAGGTACTGGCCTTGAGCAATGACTTGCTCTTCTGTAACAACGCCTCCTTTGGCCACATATTCGGTGATTTTGGGCAATAATGATTTGATAAACCATTCAGCCAAAATTTGATCCAGAATAAAGACTTTCACTAAACGTCTCCTACTTCTCCATTCATGAATGTGATTAGATATGTACATAGACGGAGATTGTTTTAATGAGGTCAATAATTCCGTACCATTGTTGTATTTGACAGGTAACTGAAAATGGGTTAAGAAAGCAGTAGCTAGTGCATTAAATTATTAAATGAGCCTTGTGGTAACTCAATGTACCATTTGGCGGCTAGACCAATGAGAGTTCTTTGAAAAAGACGTAATCGAATCGAATCATCGATTAGTGAATTGGATGCACAACATAGGTGATAAGTCATAACATGGTTAGATGGATCTTCTCTTGACTTACCTTCAAACTTTGGAATATCACTGGGCAACTTATTAAGCATTGATGGCCAATACGAAAGATAAAAAATGGGATCATTCGTAAGGCGCGATAGATTAGGTAAATATAAACTTGCTATAAATGGTAATCGACGGCTAGGGTCTTGATAACCTTGTGTGATCAAACCAGTTCCAGGAGGACGATTTCCAGGGTATCCTGGAATTGGATTTGCATTGGGAATTGTGATACCTCCTGGATAACCAGGATTAACTAGACCAAACTGGGGCTGTTGAGGAACTTGATAAGTATACCCAGGATACGGCTGATACTGATATGTTGGATTTTGTGTAGTATGTCCCAATTGATACTGCCCCTAGTATGGTTGATAAGTAAATTGTGGTTGAATAGTGAGAACCATACTCGTACCAGATTGTCTTGTAGGCATCTGGGTCGTAGTTTGAATTGTAGGTCCTGACTGTGGCACAGATACTTGAGGAATTTGCACTGATACAAGGGTAGTAGAAACAGGAGTTGCAGATACTCCAGAAATAGGTGTGGTAGGTTGAACAGAAGTTGCAGTAGCAACAAAAGTTTGAGGTGTAGTTGTAGGTGTACTAGGCCCAGGCTGCTGAATAGAATCAGGTGCGGAGACTTGAATGGTAGGCTGGACAGGTTGTTGGGTTGGACCAGAACCTATGGGTTGTCCAGGTTGGTTAGGTAACTGCACATTGGGTTGTAAAGTATGTTGAATTTGAGATGGATCCGACACCATATTAATTCTGGGATATTAACCCATAGAAGGTTGTGCATATGAAGGACCATAACCAGGTTGAACGTAGGTTTGATAATTAACTGGAAAATTTCCAGCTCCTTGTAATAATGGTTGACGTGAAGGAGGTTGAAAAATTTGAGCTGGGTACTGACCCTGAGGTTGATATTGACTCTGAGGCATGTACTGTCCTTGAGGTTGCTCCCTAGGCAGGAAATATTGTCTTATAGTTTGACCTCCAGGTGGTAAAAAATTACCCTGAGGTTGCCCTTCGAGTGGTAATTGACTACCTTGAGGTTGCCCCGCAGGCGGTAACTGACTTCCTTGAGGTTTCCCCCCAGGCGGTAGCTGACTTCCTTGAGGTTGAGGATTCAGAATATTACCAGACATCATAAAAATCTGTTATGTGTTCAACGTTCCAATGTTTGTTCCATTTGTACCAGATGATAACATTTGTTCAATTGGTTGAGGAGCTGCTCCTGAGAAGTTACTAGAGAGCGACTGGTATCCCAGAGGAACAGACGAACCATCGTATAAAAATGTTTCTGGAGATTCAGAAAGCATAGATGACTCACTCGACATAGCTAATGAAGGTCGATAACCTCTTGGTGTAGGGTTAAAAGGAATTTGGGGTGGTGAATAAGTAAGACCTGCGTTTTGTAAAAAAAATTGTCAATGATAAATACCAAGCATCAGTTCTAAAAGGACTATAAAATATTGATTCACACTCTCTAAGATTTAAATTTTCTTGGGTTTCGGGAAGAACTACGTCTTCGTCTGGACCAACAAGTTCTTCAATACATATGAGATTAGAAGGAAGATTTTCGATAATGCAATGTCTTACTCTAGGTGAATTAGGATCACTAGAAGTCGGAGTAACAAATCTTGAAGATGATTCTAATACAGCAGGTTGAGTTTCTAGCTCAGAAATTTCAGGTTCTTTAGCTAATTCACTGGTTGCAGAAGTAATGTCAGTGATTTCGGAAATTGAAATTGGCTCTTGAATATATTCTACTGTTTGTGATTGATTTACTTCATGATAATCAGGATGAGTAATTATGGATGATTCTCTTGGTTTTTTTGATCTAATTCTGCTCATACTATGCGATACCAGAGCTTTCAGTCCTTCAAGTTGGCTTGCTGTATACTCAGGGGGTTTCCCCTGAAGTCTACGTGATTGTCTTGGTAATTCAACCACGATTAAAAATTATTAATCACATGCAATCAAAGAAAATTTCAATAAAAATTCCTAAAGTCACTAAGGATACAAAGAAATGATCAAACACTTATAAAATCTAGGAGATCAAACCACACACAAACAGTAGATTCCCACACTAAAAACACTAGTTGGTGATGAAATCCAACATTTTAGTATTTAATGTAGAAATGGCGGTTGGAACAGTTACTGCGACAACTTGCTTAATGAAACAAACCAATGCAATTTTCTCCACTTAAACCATCTCAAGTGAAGATAACCCTCCGGAGAGTCCAAGTGAGTCTAGTCGACATCTGCTCCAGGTACAGTGGGATCTTTCCTCCACCGTCACCTTAGGAAAAAATCTTAAATTTTATGGCCACTAAGGTCATCAACAGGAACAAATATATCTGGGGGAACAGTCTACGATCCGATATACGCGCAAGGGCAAAGTAACAAAGCTCAATCCCCTTGAAGGCTCCTTGACATAATTCAAGGTATACCGATAAGTGACTCCAGGCTCCTCGACAATGGTCAACCCGAGGTTTACCATTGTTAATACATGCACATCTTCTATCATTCCCAATGAGATGGAATTGATCACCTCACTGGTTCGGATGTGATCTCATGCTTGACTCCTTTAGGAGGAGCTTCCTAGAGCATACAAGCTACTATTGGATTTTTCCTACTGCAAGATTAACTACGTGTTTGTTTTAACTGTCTTAGAGAGTTAATTACTCCCTACTCCAAGACACTAGCCTAAGCTATGTTGGTGAAAAGAGTCCTAGAAAGATAAAAATTACTAGATTGATTTTAATTTAAGCGTTGCTTTTAATAGGATGTTTCTTAGGACAATAGGTGTGAAAGTGAAACTTTGATGATATGTAGTGACCTGACTCAAAATACACTAAAAATGCATCTATTATGAGAAACAATTCACTTCCTTTCGATGAATTCTATCTAAAAGAAAGAGTTGAGAAATTCAATCTTTTAAAAACAATTATTTCCTTCAAAAACAAGAACATACGAAAATAAATCTTATGTTGTGAGAACTCAGAATGATCAATTGCTCAAAAAACAAAATCCCTTTATTCTTCAAGATTGAATCTACAATCAAACATTCTCCAAAAGAAAACTACAATTTCTAGAAATAACACTCAAAACTAAAAACACTAATTTCGAGATCTAAAAATTCTAGAAATTAAATCTGAAATCAGAACTTCAAATATTTTGAGGACGTTTTGCTTAGTTTGTAATCTAACTAATAAATCCTTTGCTGAAATCAACAAAAACCCGAAAACATCCAATTATGGATTTTTAAGTGAAATTCAAAACTTAATGAAAAAGTTATTAAAGATTTGCGAATGAGAAAATGGGATCTAATTCTCATAAAGAAATTTCTGCTATGAAGTCAAAGACTTAGCGAGAAAACAATGAAATACCAGTGATCTAAGGTATACAGAGGTTTCTGATCTTTGAGTGACACAAAGACAAAGCAAAAATCACTTATAATATGCATATCTTGTAGAAAATCATTCAAAACTTAAAAAAGATGAAAGAAACTCTCACACAAAGCTTTCTGACAAAAAATACAAGTCTGGGTATATACTGAGAATTTTGCAAGCTGATCTTAGAAAAGAGAATTTTGAGTTTTTCAAAAAATTTCTCAGGGTCCACAGGTTTTAGTGTAAACAGGTGCGGTGTCGCATTATGTATACAAAAAAACAACGGAAATGACCGCATTGTGCCTAAGGACAAAGTGTGGAGACCAGAAAACTTAGAGAAAAATAAAAAATTCTAAAGCACTTTTCAGGTATTCTACAGGAATAAATTACCGAGGCTAGTATCAATCAATCAAAATCAGAAAAATAGTTTCACAAGTCAACAATAAAAGAAAACAGAGTTCAAGATCCATTTCCTAGTGGAGTTGCATTTTGTTGGACGGATAAATCGTTCTTGCGGACAAGACAGATCTCCCTAGTATCCTACGATAACTAGCAATAAACAGACATATGTAAACTACTTTCTCTAGATTATTTTTGATCTAGAATTATCTATAATGAAGGATTTAGGACTTACCTATAGTCTAGCACTGATCGTAGTCTTGTTTCCTATCTCTTTTAATATGTCTCCTTTCGGGATCTACAATAAAAAGCATGAAAGAATTAGATGCACCTGCATAATATAGATTAACTCATAAACCATAAACCTATCTTGATGATCAAGGAATTCAAGAAATAAGCCATTTAAATAAATAACTCATTGAGAAAACAAGATCCATTTGTATTATCTTTGATGAAAGAAGGAGCCTTACAATCGTGTTCGCCTTGATGTCGTATAGGTCCTTCCGGGGTCTGGAACAAGCGTTTCCTCTACTTTGACAAGCCTTTGCACTCTCTCAACTAACATACACATGAGTGTGTAATCATTCCCATATGATAATCAGTTAAGAGAGTCTGAGTTTTTCTAGCAATTCTCCTAAAAAAATCTCAAAACCTAACTCCCTTGAGGCTGAACTATGGCCTCAATTTATAGCAAAAGCGAGGAGGTTGCAGCTCCAAATAAGAGGGGATAGAATCCTTTTTCAAAGGGATTAAGTTCCACATACCAAGGGGTAGGCTCATTTAATGTAGGGATGAATGTACATGAAAGGAGCAAAATTTCCACCGAATAATTGCTTCCAGAAGCTTCCAGATTTAACTAGTTGGGCTTCCAAATTTTACTTCCACCTTCATTTTACCTTTTACAGGAATCCACACCTTTAATGAAGAAAAAGTGCAGTCGGTTCCACATGTTCTAGAAAAAATAGATGTGGCACCGCAGGTAATACTAAGAGAAAGTGCGATACAAGTATTTTATGACTTTTATAAGTTTTTCTCTCAATTTCAAGGCTTGGTTTTAGGAACTTGATGTTTGTAGACTTCTAAGGGAGTATTGTATGAGTAATGATGAACCCATACAGACAGTAAAACTTCATGGTGACAATTTTAGTGTAACACTGAGGCACCAACCTCAAGGGCTCCAACCCTATATCTGATACAGGCTCCAACCTGGTCTCTTGAGGACTCCTATCCTCTAGGGCTCCAACCCTATCTTCCAAGGCACCAACCTTGTCTCTATGAGGCTCCAACCTCCTGCTTCATTTCGTCAAGATATATTTGGTTATAATTATGGCTCCAAATGTCTTCTTCAACGAGCCCTCACAATCTTCAGCTTACTCTTCACCGTAATCTACACATCACGTCATCAATGACAACCTTTTCTTCGTAGAAGGTGTCACCGCTGCTCTTCATTGTACCCCAAACAATTTCTCCAAGTTACCTCATGATGGCTTCATCAATGCATCATCATCTTCAATATTATCTCCACAAGATCTTCAATATGTCTTCAAGTTACTCCAAGATGTCTTTCAAGATTCTTCAAGAGTGTCTTCACAAGGTGCTCCAAGAGTGATGTTAATAAATCTCCATATCAACCTTCAAGGGGTCTTCAATTGCTTCAAAGACTTCTAATACTACTTAAAAAACATCTTTCAAATATCTTCAATATGGGACCTTCTTCAAGGTCACTCCACAAATAATTTAGTCAAGTATCAAAAACACAGTCTGAGGTATTAAAGATTGCACTCATGTCCGAGCTTCTATGTATGAGCTACTACACAGTCGGAGCTTGTGTATTGTTCAAGTTTTGCACCATTGTTCACTGTTTTAACCGAGCAAAATATATACCACAACCCGATCCTAGAAAACACACCATAGTCCATGTAGTTATTGTCTTATCACATTTCCAAGATTCTACACTTATGGTAGATCCGAGAGACTGTTTGTTGTCTGAGCTAATTTGAGAGACTGTGCTTGTAGCTTAGTTCAAAAATTTGTGCACTAAGCCAAGGTTCTGTGATGCTAATCCAAGGTTTTGTAGCCCTAAACCGAGGCTTCTCAAGATCAAAACAGAGATGTTGTAGGTGTATACAAGTTCTGGACCGAAAATTTGGATCTGAACTTTTGAAATGTGCCACTAAGAGAAAACCGAACTACTGCACATTGTTGTCACATAAATGGACTGGTCAGGGTTACTAACAATCCCTTGTCAGCCACTCCACCTCTTCCAAAATACCTCCTACAGTTGTGGCCTCCTCTTTTTAAGTTATGCCCACAACCTGCTCCCTTTCTGGGCTAATACCAGCCGCAAGCAACCTTCCTCGGCCCTCTTGTTCAAAGAAACAAGGTTTGTGGCCTTGTTGTGTCAACAAATAGCTCCACAACACCCAATTTCAGAGACTGTCTAGGTTGTTGCCTATTTTTTTAACCATCTGGGCACTGCGGTCTGTAGAAAATATGAAACTGACACAAAAGAAGCCCAAAATGATAGATTTTCTTGCTCCTCAGCCTCTTGTAGACGTCTTCTGAAATTCTTGACCGAATTGATACCAAGAAATAAATTTCAGACTATGTATATAGAGTCTTTATTGTGATGACAAATGAAGAGACATGTCACTGTTATGGAGGCCGACTTGAGAGGTTAGGACAGGTCGGCTCCAAAAAAAATAATTATTGCACAACTTCAAAAATCAATATCTTTCTAACCACGGTGAGTTTTGGGGCATATGAGGGCTCGTTGGAAAGAGGAAGGAGTCATTCTTAAGATGGTGAAGGAGCCATTTTGAAATTATATCTTCAATATGTCAACAGCTAATTTTCTTTATGACTGTTTGGAATTTTTTAGTGCAGAAGGTGATTAGGACAGCAAGAGGTCATTACTGTCTTCTCCATTGTCATGTATCCAACAATGTCATTATATGTCATCAAGTATGGTGAGGTCATTCATGTCATATCTCCCATCATTTTCCATGTAATTATTATGTATGTCCTTATTTGTGATAGTGTAGCATCAATCATGTTACCAACCAGGTCATAGTGCAGCATCCATTAATTTCCATCCAGAGAGCCCATCACGAGATTTATATTTCATCAATGTAAGGTCATTCATGTATAGTCCTCCATATTTCATCAAGGGCTTGTATATTAGATACATCATTAAGTGTAGTCTTCTAGGTTTCCAAACAAGTTACATGATTAACACTTGGCACCTTAATAATATTCGCCATCTTGATATCATGTTGGTTCCAGGCTTCTTTATCAAGAGTAATTACATCATCATTAATGACATCCTTATTAACCAAGAGGTACTTGTCATCATGAGCAAGGACATATTTATATGAGGTCTGCATGATGTTACTGTTAGGTTTTTACATTAGGGTTATTAGGACTTTACAAGAATATTGATCCCCATATTGACATCAATGACAACCTTAGACCAACACTTGGATCATTTGAGACAAGTATTTATTAAGTGCAAGAAATATGGCATCTCTTTAAACCCTAAGAAAAGTATATTTGGATTAGAATAATTGTAGTTACTTGGACACATAATTTCAAAATAAGTAATCAGAATAGATCCTACTAGGATAGAAGCAATTATGAACATCAGTCCACTAAGAAACATCAAATAATTATAGGGCTTTCTAGGTAAGATAATTTTTTTAAGAAGATTCATATCTAATTTAGCTGAGATAATTAGAGAACTAAATAACATTCTCAAAAAATATTTAGTTCTTAAATGGACTGTTGAGGCTAAATAATCATTTGAATCTATCAAAAAAGCCTTAACTAAAACTCCAATCCTAATAAGTCTTGATTTTAAGAAAGATTTCATAATTTTTTCATTTGCTTTAGAACACACCATTGTTGCAGTTTTACTGTAGAAAAATGACCAAGGATTTGAACAACCCGTATCTTTTTTCAGTAAGACCCTTAGAGATTCCCCTCTAAAGTACAAAATTATGGAAAAACAAGCCCTAGCTTTGGTTAAGGCCATTAAAGACTTCAGAGTTTATATTCTCTACTCTCATATCCTATGTCCCAAATTCTGTAGTAAAAGACATTCTTACTCAGGATGGTCCTGATGGAAGAAGAGGTAAGTGGATTGCCACTATATTATAATATGACATAGAGATAAAACCCACAAAACTCATCAAAGTTCAAGGATTAGCCAGACTTATGGCTAAATCTAACTGCAATTCCCTAGACATAAATTTTATTGCTCAAGTACATGATCAGAAAGAGATGGAAACTCCATCAATCAGTGAAGCCTTCTCAGACTCACCTTGGTATACAGATATCATATTTGTACTCCAAAACTTACAAGCCCTCTTGGATTGTCAAGAACCAAAGCCAGATTCTTAAAACTTAAAACAATACGATTTTGCATCTTACATAATGTACTTTTTTGGAGAGATGATAGTATGATTTTATTAAATTGTTTACTAAAGGAAGAAGCTAACAAAATACTTGAAGAAATTCATTCAGGCGATTGTGGAGGATAGTTATATTGGAAAATTACAGCAGATAAGATCCCGAGAGCTGGTTTTTACTGGCCTACCTTATTTGCTGATGTCAAAAAATATGTAACTTAATGTCATAAGTGCCAAATTTTTTAGGGTGAGAAGAAATTATTACCTCTCCCTTTAAAGCCTATTTCAACTGAAATGCCATTTCAAAAATGGGGTTTAGAATTCATTCGTGAAATTCACCCTCCTTCTTCAGGCCAACATAAGTGGATTTTGACAGCCACTGATTATTTTACCAAGTGGATTGAAGCCATACCCTCTGTACAAGCCACAAATATTGTCATTATTTCTTTCCTAGAAAACAACATTCTTTCAAGATTTGGATGTCCCCAAAAGATAATTACGGATAATGCAGCAGCATTCAAATCCAAGAAAATGGTTGATTTTTTCCACAAATACCATATTACCTTAGGTCATTCCACTGCATATTACCCCCAAGTTAATAGCCTAGTTGAATCCTCAAACAAAAGCCTTGTAAATATCATCAAAAAGTTACTTGAAGACAATAAAAAGACTTTGAATAAGAAGTTAGTCAATGCCTTATGGGCAGATAGACTTACTACTAAAAAATCCATTGGTACTTCACCTTACCAAATAGTTTATGGAGTGGATGTTGTTTTTCCATCCTCCCTAGGTGTACCAGTGATGAAAATTATCCAAGAGTTACAAGTGGAAACAAATGACATTCAAAGAAGGATCAATCAAACTATTCACTTACAACAAACAAGGGAAGAAGTTTATATCAAATCTCAAGTCATTCAGGATAAAATCAAGAAATTTTTTGATAAAAAGACTAAATAGGATGATTTCTACATAGGAGATAAAGTGTTAAAGTGGGATTCTAGAAGAGAAGACAAAGAAAAACATGGAAAATTTGATTTTCTGTGGAAAGGACCTTATGTGATTTATGGATATAAGGTAATAATGCTTTTTTTTGAAAGAAATGGATGGAACAGATCTACAAGAAAGACCAGTAAATGGCAGAATGCTGAAGTACTACTACTCTCTTGAGTTAACAAACAATTGGTTTTTATTCACTTTGATCATTGTACATATACATTGCAAAAGTTTAGATTGGATTGGATATTTCCCTAGCAAATTTGAAGCCCGAAGAGAAGGCCGTAAGCTTTGAAAGGTGAATATCATAAGTATGAATAAGTTGCAGATATCAGAAGACATTTACAGGGTCATCACAGTAAAAAATAAAAAGGCTACTAGTCTCAAAGTTCTTGATATTTCACCAGGAAATGTCATCCCCATGTGGATCCACTGTTAGGGTCCTATAATAATAGGGTTCATAAAATTTGAATTGACTTTGATAGGCTTGTAAATATGTACATACCTTGCTTTCTGCAAGTTTTTTTCCCATACTTTAAAAAAATAAAAAAAATTGTATAATAAAAAGTCAAAAAGAGGGTAAAATTTCTAAAAGAAAAATCAAAGGACTTAAATTAATATAAACCCCAAAAGAGATAAAAATAAGACCTGAAAGTGAGCAAGTCCAAATGCCACTACTTTTACTTTACTGCAAGAATAATGATTATGTGCAGAGTGTCAATAAATGCCATAATCCATGATCAGTTAAACAATTTAATCTTAACTTTTCATGTTTTCAATTTCATGTTTTAGATATTGAATAAAGATTTTTCAAACAGTTTAAACTTGACAAATTAGGAGATAAGTAGAGAACAATGAGGAGCTCAATAGTTTAATTTGAGCCCTCGGATGAAATAAGGTAGACTTAAATAGTTCTATGCTTTGAAAGAAAAATGTTTTAAGGTTGCAAGCCTAAATGCACCTACAAAATGAAGAAAAAATGTTAGAAATAAAGTTGAGTAGGTAGAAAGCAGTCGAACAATCATGTAAATAAGACATCATTGGGAAAAATTACTAATTTCCTCTCCAATATAATTATTCAGTATTCTAAGATATCATTCAAAAAGGCTCAGAGCATTTCTATGACTTTTGTTGGGACCGGACCCAAGGCTCGATGACCAGTTAGTTAAAAATATTGAGTTCTTATGTACAACCCACATTTATCAATGTTTACCCTTCATTCATACATCAAAAACCCCTTTTTCTAAGTAAAGGCACGTTCTTACTTAGTAAAATTGTAACCCTAAAATAATTAACTTCATCCCTTCAAAAGCATTCATAAAACCCCAAAAATACACTTTGTCCTAAGTTAAAGTGTAAAATATTAAAAAATACAACACTGCTTTGCTTTGTCTATCATATACACTTTTCTTGGAGATAAAATGTGTTTTATTTACATTTCACTACCTTTTCATATTAACTTTTAACATATTTTTATTAAAATTGTAACTTTACCTTCCCGTAGATATTAATTCCCTTATATTTAAAATACCCCAAAAACCCACTATTTTAACTTTTAAGACTAAAGTCTATTATCCTCACGTGCATAAATAAAAACCCCAACTAAAAGCCCTTTGGTCTAAAAAATATCATTATTTAGATATCCTACCCCTATGGGCCAAGCGAGGTCGAAGAGCAGCAGAGAAATAAGGTGGAATATAAGGCAGGTTGCATGACAGGTATCTGATCGTTCCCACCACGAGATTAGATGATCTGATAGGTCTCGTTTCGCTCTGGTCTCGATCTACCTCAGTATCAAGAAGTCACCTAGGCAGGCTAGGCCAAGCTCGAGATGTTTCAAGGATGAAGGAATAATAAGTGGGGTATAGCTAAGTCTACCCAAGGATCATAAGGATCTGCTTAGGTTCAGTATCCGTTAGGGTCGGTCAGGTGGAGTCTGTAAAGGAAGAAGCATCCCGCTCCTATGGTTTGACAACAATGAAAGTTGAAAAAACTATATAATATGCTATCGCGCTCTCATATGAAATTTGAAACATTTTCTCAAATGTTTTAAATAAAAACATTACCCCACCTATATTCATATAATCCAAAGTTTTTGAAATAAACAAATGTTTTTTCGAAAACCATGGCCACCAATGCATAAAAACCCGCACCCATATACATTAATTAAAACATTATATATATGTTTTATACCTTTACTGCTCAGCTATATCATAAAGGTTTAAATGTATTTTAACCCATCCGCATACATATAAGGCCCAGTCCCACATCCCATTTCAATGCAACTCCCGAAACAATCTTGACCATTCCTGTTCAACCTCCAGATCTAATGGTTGGAAGCCGATATCACATAGAATAGGTGCGCGACCACCTAAATGCCTAATCCACGTGAAATGGGTGGTTTCGCCCATTCCTTTATCCTCCATATGCCTTTCAACCATTGGATCGCATGGGTTGAGATTAAAACCACTTACCATCCAAAACCTACATGATAACCAGCCTGGTTTCCGTCTATTGAAAATTCAAAGCCGCTCTCCCGCCTAATGCGACCTGTATTCAATGTTGATTAATGTAACCAACATGTATGATAAACCTTTGAAATACATTCATTTTATCCTATATTGCGCGTTTTAACTTACTGTTGTGCCTCCCCGACTGTAAAGAAACCCTGTTAAAGCCTTTTTCTGCCTGAAACCTGTAAACCCTTTCCTTGAAACCTCTGAAGACTGTTGAGGAGCTGCGAATTGCTCCAAACAAGCTACTAAAGCCTTCAACTCAGCAAAGAAACTCAGAAACCCTTCCAAATCCAATACCTGCATTACAACAGGTATTTTCCTAGAATTTAAACTTGCAATCAAGTTGAAAAACCTTTTAAATAGATAAAGCACATTTATAATCAAGAAATTCATTAATTAAGCTGCCTAAAAAGTCCCAAAAACAGGCCAAACTCTGGAAATTTTTTCCCAGAAAGCCTGTTTGTCTGTTGCGCGCTATTTAAATTTATCAATTTTCCACAGTTTAATAATCCATTTCAAACTCTAAAAGGCCAGAAAACCTCTGCAGGTACCCTGAACCCTCTGTAAACCTTTTCAAAAGAGTTTTAGCCTAAATTTCCATTAAAAAGACTCAGAAAAACCCTGTTTTCTATTTTAAACCAATTCTAAAGCCTCCAAAACTCTTTGATAGGCCTAATTGAACAAAAATCCTTAAGAAAAGCCTATACTTTGCCAAAGTTGCCCAATTAAGCCTCTGCTATAGTAAAATTGCCTCTGCAAATTGTCTAAAATTGCATAAGCATATCAAAATGCCTAAAAAACAGAGTGCAAGCAAGCCTGAAGGTTCTAAAGGTGCTAAACCTACTCCTGCCATGACTCCAAATACTGCAATTTTTGTCAATCCGTTACAACCACCTGTTGTTGATATTGAACACATTCCCCTTGCTGATATTGATTATAAAATAGCTGATCCCATAGTTGAATTCAACCTGTTAGATATCCATAACTGGTGCTTTGAGAAGTCTTTAGATGATCAAGAACAAATACATATTTTGGAATCCAATTTACCCAAATATGTAGTCCCATTGACTCACCCTTATCAAGAGATTATTAGATTGTGTTAGCAGTACTATATTCCTTAACAAAGAGCTATTGTGAATGCCAGTAAAGAGGTCCTTTTTACCATCACTGCAGGGTCAATTAACCAAATGTTGCAGCTTCAACCAAACCTCCAAGTAGTCCCTTTATCTATTGAGGCCCTCACCAAGCTATACATTAGCCTAGATTTTCCTAAAAGGTTCATGATCTTTCAAACTTTTATGCCTCTACATGTTGAAATTCCCAAGTTAAATCCTCCATATTCAACTTCTAAATTCCCTAAAGGTTCAAGGCATGTAATCTCCATGCTTTCCTTCATCCTTGGGTATTTCACTGATGAGCACACTGATGAGTCTATCTTGGGATTCTTGTCCACCTTTTCTCCGGGTCAACCACCTTCAGTTATCTTTAATTATGTTGGTTTCATTGCTAGTAGAATTCACTATTAATTGAATAATTTACAGCTTGAAGGAGTATTCAGATATACCTCCTATCTTTTCCACATGTTTCTTTACTTCCAATTAGATAGCTTTCCAATTTCACTTCAAAAGTTAGACATAGAGGGAAAACCTCTATTTGTCATCTTTTGGACATCCATACTCAGAAAAGAAGGTACAAATTTTAGTTATTCAGAGTTTTTAGAGTTATTTTTACATCCAGTGATCACCATGTTGACCAAAACAGAGCAGCCTAGAATAAGTGAGGAAATGAAGAAGATATTGCAGTTATCAGAGCAGAGTAAATTTGGTGACTGGTATTTTTATGAGAAATATACTGAAATTAGAGTTTTTGGGTCAAACTTGTTTCCTTTCAAGTTACCCAAACATCCATCAATGAGTATCTTTGCCTTGGAGTATATCAAGCAGATCCTAAATTCTGATTCAATCAATTTCATGGAAGCTAAGAAGAAAACCCAATTCAAACTTAAAAATCAAATTGGGCCATTCATATGCAATCATAAGGATGCAGAAAAGGAAGCAGCAAATAAACTACTGGAATATAAATTTGAAGAGAGTTTCCCTTGGAACTATGATCCACAAGGGATCTTGAGCAAGTTGAGGGTAAAATTCAAATTAACACCCTTTATACATGAAGCTAAACCAGAAATAGAAAAGTTTTCCAATCAGCTTAAATGGATTGAAAACACATTAATAGATGCAGTAAGAAAAGGTAATACTAGTCATACCTTAGAGACTGCAAATCAGCCAGCAAATTCCACCAAAAGAATAAAGGAAGAAGGAGCATATGTGGCAGAGACTATAATAGAAACAAAGTTCAATATCATTTACAACAAAATTTCAAAATTAGATACAACAGGTAAAGGTAAAGTGACAATAGATGTTGAAGAAACAAAGCCTCTAAATACCAACAATGGTTTGCCAGAGACAAATATAGTTATTGTAATTATCAATGAACCAAATCAGAATGAAGAACAACTGAATAATGAAGACACACAGTTAATGGAAAGGCATCAAAGTATGGAAGCTTCTTCCTCACATTCAACTAAGGAAAAAGACTTGGATATTAAGGAGAAATATAAGTAAATCAAGTTGAAGAATGAGGAAATCAAAACTGAAATTTACTCTCAGTTATTGAAACAAAATCTAGGTAATCAAAACAGATTCTTATCAACATTTGATTACTCAAGTAAAAAATTTATTATGTCAGTATTACAGCCAACAATATCAATTCCTAAGACAGTTGCTGACTATAAGAAAGTTGATCTAGAAGTAGCTACAGATAGTATTCATGAATTAGATCAAATAAAGTTTCACAGGCAAAGCTCTGAGATGTTATATTCCACAGTATTAACAAAAGCTATGAGTGCTCATAAGCTTCAAAACACCATCTCTAATGTGCAAGATCAAATGAAGATGGATAAAGCTTCATTATATGCCAAGGATCTAAGGATTAAAGCCTTAGAAGAATTAGTATTGTAGGTAGGATATGATCCTACAAATATCAAAGGAGCAGAAACATTGGTAAAGAAGAAAAATTTGGATATAGCAGCCTTGAGGAAACAGCTCAAACTTCCTCAAAGTGAGCATCCTAAGACAAAGGAAGTCTTACAGGAACAGAAGGAAAAATATGAAATGATGAATTTGATTCTTCAACTGATAGCTCAAATTAAGGAAATGGAAGTACAAATGGACCAACTTGTCCAAGAAAAGGAGATAGTAAAAGAACCAGTAATTCCTACAGTCATCCTAGTCATCACTGCAGCAGTGCCTTCAACTTTAGGAGAAAATTTGGCACCCAAAGAACCACTGGCCACTATAGTGCCAGTGACTTCTTCCACTACATAAGCCATTGAATCATCTACCACAGCAGTACAGCCTACAGATGATTCCAGTAAGATATTAAAAGCAATGGAAGAGATGTCTTTGAAGACAAATGAAATTAATAGATTGAAAATCTTGATAAGACAAATAAAGCAACTCAGATAAATGCTAAGATACATGAAAAAATTGCAAACAGATTGAGTGAAGAGTTAAAAAGTTGCAAAAATAATTAACTCTCAAATATCAGATGTCATACATAAAAAATTACAATTGGAATAATATCAGTAAAGCCATCCATGATGTATGGCCTTCAATTTAGGTAATTTTTTAGCAAAGAGAGCTATTATTGGTAGCCCAAGCAGAAATTCAAAAGACTCAGACTGATTTGGCTGACAAACCAGAACAGGCTGTAAGATTAATCAATTTTCTCAGCAGCAAAAATATACAGGAATTGGAAGAGCTCAAAATAACAGACAGAACTGCCACTATCCTAGAAATCAGGAAATTCACCACAAAGAGAAATTTGATGAGGCAATTTGAAGAAAAATGTGAAGGTATGAATACTTCTATAACTAGATCTATGGTTAAGTTCACAAATTTGAGGCAAAAATGACTTCCTGATATTATGGTTATTAATGATAAATTGAAGCCTCAAAATGATTATGACAAGAAGAGAAGAGAATATGCCAAGGAACAGGTGAATAAACCAACAGGTCAAGGCATCCCTACAAGAAAAGTGTTACTGAAGGATTTTGAAGATTTATTTTACTTACAGTACGAGATCAAACACTTATTTGTCATCAAGCCCACCTTTTCTAGATATACAGAAGCTTATGAGAAATTTAGGAAGTGAAAGAATATTTGAATTCCTAAAATGAGGATTGGAAAGCTCTTATAGATTTACTATGAAGGATAAAAACAAGCAGATGAAAATAAGATAAAAATTAATTTTCAGAATGACAGTGAAAACAAATTTTTATTTTTAGCAGTAAAACACTTTTTGACTAAAGGTTAAAGAGTATCACTGAATAAAGAGTATTAGTGAATAAAGAGTATCCAAGAAAGAGTATCAGTCAAGGCAAGTCAGATTTCAAAAAATATCTAAAGGCCAGCAAGGAGGACACCAAGGCAGCCACCTGCTTTATCCTCAAAATTGTTTCTATTTCTTATGGATAAAATAGGACAAATTGCTAATTTTTTAAGCATCTGTCTCTATTTTTATTGTAAAGATATTTTATTTTCCTAAGTTAATTCCTAGAATTCATCTAGGATATTTTTTAAAAAATTATTTATAAATACTTCATCTTTAGAAGTATTTTCTGTGGAATAAAATTGTTGGGATTGTTATAGTCATTTCTTCTTGGACTTTAAATATTTTGTGTGTCAAAACTTCGAGTAGCAGGCTGGATCAAAGAAAATTGGCATCATACTTCAGGATTCCTGTTATGAGCTATTTTGAGTGAAGTATTTTCTTCACTTTTCATTGTTTCCTGTCTTTGTTACATGCATCCATTTATGTTTATGCTAAATCTAAATGTATAACTAGGAGTATTACTACAAGATATGTTAATAGCACCCTGTTTTTAACTAGTTATCATTTATATATTTTCCTCTGATTTTCAGTGTAGGGAACCCTTAATTGCTCCCTCATTTGTTTGACCCCTTCCTACTACGTCCTTTTTCCGGATTTAAGGATTCTTAAGTGCCCTTTATCCTGATCATACCACCTCACAAAAACAACTTTCCAAGATCTCCAAGGATTATCTATCTTGCCCTGAAGACATTTGACCTTTTTTCCCTAGATCCTAGTCTTGTTAACTTGATTTTGACACCATAGCCCAATGGACAAATAGATTTCCCACTATCCATCCTTTCAAGTTATTTTTCCCACCAAATCTACCAAAACAAAACCAAAGCTTCACTTTCATAACTAGCCTAATATTCACAAATTAAAACAAAGTTAAAATTTAAAGAGAGAGCCCTCTCTGAACCCTAGGAAGGCTAGATCCTAGAGTTTGAAGTAGGTTTGTGGTTACCTCTAGAATTCTTTGACTGAAAACCAAAAGCACACAACTTAAGAATTACTAGAGTGATAACAGGCTTCATGGGTGACTCTAGAGATTTTCCTTTCGAAAATGATTTGAAAAACTGGGAGCATCACATCATTGCATATTTTAAACATATGGGAGTGGTATTTTTATTCCCACAAGATTTTTGACTGTACAAAGATGGGGTTTTTGACTTCTCTGGTCCATTTCCATCCTAACGACGGAAATTCGGTTGAAAAAAAAATAGCATCTAGGATAAATGAACTTGTATAAAAAGGAGTGACTGTATTGGAGGGAAGATTACGATTTTCTATATAGATAGTGATACATATAATCAAATTATCAGACATAATATTAGCCCAATCAAGAATATAGCCGTCAGAAAATTCTTCTATTAGGGGTGTCCAATCATCTTTAAACTTGGTTGTATTTGAAGACCAAAAAAGACGGCACACCATTGCAGCAATTTGTGATAATGGGATTCTTGGACAAAATAATTGTCATATATTTTCTGGGGTTCGGGAAATTTATACATTTCCTTCAAATCCGCAGGCCTGAGAGAACCAATGAATGTTCTGCTTTTGGTAAAAAACTATCTATCGCAGATTTCCACATGATCTAACACCCATATTACTAAGTCAATGTATGGTAGCAGTTTAGGAAGTGCAACAATTCTATGTAGAAAAGAGTTAGCTGCGTTGGACCATGAGTCTGAATCTGAGGATGCAACATCATCAGCTACAGCTTTTTTGTTCAAAATTACTTGTGTATTCTCATTCTCAAACAACTTATAAATCCCTTCCCAACTTGGGGAACCAATTTGTGGGTTGCATGTTGTGTTTGAGACTAGAGGAGCCAACTCGTGGTATTCTTCTTGCTGAACAACTAATTGAGGTGGGGTGGTGGACTTCCTTTGTGCTTTAATCAGCCTCAACATACTTTTATGCCTAAGTTTCCAGAATTACCATGTTGAAAGAAAAACCAGAGAGTCTAAGATGAAATCACATCAAATTATATTAACTGTTGTATCACCTTAACTCATGCATAATGGGAATCCTTGGTATTAAATATGAAATAATTATAAAATCATTTACAAACCTGGAGATCATAAAACATATGAATTATCTTTAAATTGATAGTATGGGCTTCGTGTGAATTTTACAGTTGTTATATTATTGGGATCTGTAAATCAACCTTTTCATGATTAGAAAATTTTGACATTTCGCAGCAATGTGCGATATGCGGCATTGCGATGGTTTTTTCTTTTGAATGACGGAATGCGATATCGGCATATGTCGCATGACAATTTGCAATATCTATATCCATTATATAACGTAATCCGCAACCTTGTACATCGTCATTTCGGAATTTCATATATTAGTGTTTTGACTTTTCGCTTATCAGAGTTTTCTGTTTCGACGATTTCTTTCCCGCCTCTTGTACTCTTAGTCCTTTATGGGTTCATTGGAGTGATTTTTCATGATTTTCTTATGTTTTGTTTTATGGAAAAACAAATCTTAATCTAATAGGTTCAAATTTTTAAGTTCTAAAATTGATTTAACCTTAAGAATTATTTAAAAGGGTCCCCATTGTTCTTTCTATACTATTTATCTAGAGAAATGGGGGGTTGGTGTAATAACAACACAATGAAATATTTGCCTCAAAAGTTTAATATTTTCCATGTCAATTCAGGTAGCTTCTCGTTTGACTAATACTTTGCATGATATATGATTACATATTAAATTCAATGGGTAGTCAGCTTTAATTTTTCCTTTTTTTTTGCACAAGAGTTTCTTTGAAATTAAATTCTTTAATTGGGTGAGTTGCTTCGACTAGTTCTTTTTCAACACGATTAAAATAAAAATATTTTATAAAATTATTCTTTATTTCATTCCACTAGAGAATTTTTTTTTAATTTTGCAGCTCAAGGATAAATTCGATCCTTTGGAAATCCTTCCTCATCAATAAATACCCCTCCTAGCCCTTGGAAAAAATTAATTTGGTTAAGGGAAAATGTATTTTGAAGGTGAAAACCCACATGTGCACAAAATTACAGGTTGGATTTCAAGAGAAATTGGGAAATATTAAAAGCATATAAATATGTTGTCATTGTGACAAACACCCTCCAAAATTTTTCTTACACTTGAATTTTGGAGCCTACTTATGACTTTATTATTTGCCATTTCAAATTTCTCCACTATTGCTTCATGACTAGTTGATGTTCCACTAAGTGTTTAAGTCTTTTGTTGAGATTCTAATTTCCAAAACCACTTTCTTACACATGCTTAGTCCTTGATGTATCCATAAGCACACCCCTTTCTAGCAAGCTTAGTAGCCAATTTCTATCCTTGAGAATATTCATTGCACAATTCTTGAAAGTAAGGCTTGCGTAGTCTCTCGGAATAATTTCAACGCAATGTTTAGTTACATTTTTTGCACGGTGCTTGTGTATAATGGCTACACAATCCATGGAGACAGTACACTATGCAATCTATGCTAACAGTTAGTATGCAATATCACTTGATAGTATTTCTCACACTCTTGTTTGCATTGTATCTTCATTCCAATGAGATTTCTCAACTATATCTTTTTCACACCTTTACTTTCACAAGTGTCGAATTCATTTTTGCGACAGTTTTTTTTTCTTGATTTCACTTTAAAAAGTTTCTCTTTTTCATTTTCCTCACTCTAGCATGTGTATCTTTCCATTTTTTGAGTTTTTGTAAGTGTTGTTTTCACTTTTCTTATTATCACAAGTGTTGCTTTTGTCAGTTTGTACTCTTGCATATGGTGCACTTTGGTGCATCACTAAAGAAATACATGGCACACTCTTCTACATTAATTTATCATATATATCATAATAATATGTGTTAGAAACTCCCCCACAAATTATTACACTTTCTGGTTGCATTCAACACTCTTGCCTTAACTTTCATTCTATGTTTCGCAAAGTGATGTTTCAACTTTCACACTTAGAACTAAGTGTCGCTTTGTTTTCAATTCAAGGTATGCATCTTGATTTTTGATGTTTTTCATTCTCTTGAATTGTATTCATATTATATGAGTGTGAGATCACTATTCTAGGTATTTTTTCATGTCTTGTTCTCTCTTGCTTCATTGATCCCACACTTAGACATTTTTGGAGCTCTCACTATCATTACAACTTGTCGATATTTCTCTCTCTTGGAACTATGTGTTGTGCATTCCTAATACATAGTGAAGCATCCTCTTCCTCTTGGAATTGTGCATTGTGAAATCCTAGAGGATAGTCTCTCTTAACTGCACACTGAGAAACCTTGAAGCTCTTCCAACTACACAATTTACAGTTCCTCCTACCTTGGATCACTCATTACATAGTTACAATGAGTAGTAGATCCTCCTTGTGTCATTTCCTTTCCCAGTTGTGCAGTCCAACAAGTGTCTTATTCAACTACTATGCATTGCAAAATTTCAGTGGGCACCCTTTCCTCCTTGTATCTCTAAGTTAATTCTCAACTACACAGTATTCTCATTAGGTAGTCCTCCTACTACTCATTGCATAGTTATAGTGATAAGTGGATCATCTTTGGGTTACTTAAGTCCTCAACTAAGAAATTCACTAATCATGTCCCTCAATCACTATGCATTGCATAGTTACAGTGATTATTATTGCTCATCCTACTGACTAAAATCCCTCACTGCATAAAAATTGTCCTAGATATCTCCCCACTATGCATTGCACAGTTCTTGTGGGTAGTGAGAGCTTCCCTCAGTCCCTGTGATGCCCAACTACGAAATCCTTGTCTCCACCTCTTTCAACACTCCTCATTGCACATTATCAGTCAACAAGATCAATACACTTCCTCCTAGAATCCCTCACTATGGAAGAATACTTTTCATTCCCTCCTTTACTATGTATTACGTAGTTCCAATTAGTAGTGAGGCATCCATGAGTTCCTATAGCCCTCAACTACGCAATTCTAAATTTCCTGCCCCATAACTATTTTTTATTGCCTCATCATAGTCAATATATTCCATGAGCATGCAGAGGTAGAATAGGTGGTTTCTGGACTGTTGTTGGATTTTCATGAGTGGTCTATATCTACAGGTATTATAATTAAAATATGATAGGGTGATGCTTAAGAGAGGTCATTAAGGAGAAGGCACTTATGAAGACAGAGAAAAAGGAAGGAACATCATGAAGACCACAAAGGAATTTTGGACCATGAAAAAATGGTGACATCTCATGTCGTCTTGGAAGGTTCTGATACTTATCCAAATCCTTTGGAGGATGAAGATGAAGAATAAGAGAAGATCCATCATGATTAATTAAAAGTCTTAGAATCGAAGAGAATAACTTGGCATTGATACAATGAAGTCTTATGTCACCATCGCTAAGTCATGGCTTCTCAAAGTGTCAATACAAATGCATGTGTGTCAATGTCTCTTTCCACATCATTCTTGGATTTTAATTATTTTATTTTCAAAAATGAGAAAATGTAAAATGTGTGGAAGACCAAGGGTCCCACATGGAATGTGAAGAGTCACTATAAAGTTCTAAAGTCTTGTAGAAACTCAAAGGACATATAGGAATTCAAAAAGTCATAGTAGAAGCTCAAGATTCATGAGGGAGGTCAAGAGTCACATGGCAAGTGGAGAGTCACCTCATTTGTTATAAATACATCCTCATAGCTGAAGATTGGAGGCTTGGGGATTTGGACTTTTCACCTTGGCTTCTCTAGTTTGGCATAGGAGAGAACATATTTCTTTGGAGGAACAATTGGTGACTTAATGTTCCACAATTGGGGCTAGTGTGGCAGCATTGTAATCATGTATCTTGGGACTTTCACTTAAAATATGAATCTCTAAGAGTCGGTGACATTTCATGCGTATGTCATGAATGATTGTGAGAATATTATTTCATTGTTTGTGGTGCATTTTATGTTAACACATACTAATGAAAATGAACTATTTTTTTGGCTTTGGTATGCATCTTATTGAATTTGTGTTGTTACTTTATTTTATGATCATTTTTATCTTGTGAACTACTTATAATGTTAACTATTGATTCCTTCCATGCTCTTGTGTGTCTCATTTAGAATAGCACTATCAATTTTATTGTAGAGGATCACTCTCTCTTTTCCTTGTGAAATTATATCATATGCATTTCAATTGTATGCCTCAGAATTCAACTTGCTTGTTACAAAGATTGTTTGTATGTTCTCTTATGCTGATAATTGCATCTAAGGAAAATTCATAAGAATGATGGCAACTAGCCTTATTTCCTAGTTGGGGATCCTATTCCAAACAATGTGAGGTCTAGTTAGGACTTCATATTGAGGAGACCCCCTTAGTTTATGAATTTCCAGCACCATCAATAGTTGCCACTAGAAGGAAGGCCATATGACAACTTGATCCCATTGAGTCTATTTTGAATCTCTTATGTTGAATGGATCATTCCCAAATCATACTCCTAAGGTGTTTTTATAATAGACCCAATCTCAAACTTTCACTCCCCACAAATTTTTTTTACAACTTGTCTCCATTAAAGTTTGATGGCGAGGGTGGAACATCCATAGCTGAGAATATATCTCAATTCCTTAACTTTTTTTATTTTCATGAAGTAAATTATGAATATGTTACTTGTAAATTATTCACCCTCACTCTTGAAGGTCTAGTTAAAATATGATTTCATACCTTACCATCTGTTTCTATTCATTAGTTTGAACAAATTTTAAAGGGGCTTCGTCAAGCCTTTGAAGTGTATGATTACCAATATGTTTACAAAATAATTAATCAATATGGAATGAAGCCTGATGAATCAATAGGGGATTTTGCGAATAAATTTCTTCACCAGTGTTTTGAGTTTCTAGAAAAATATGTGGATTGGGATTTCTTCAAGGAAAAGTTTCCGTTTTTGGTTTAAATATCCTTAAATAATCTAAATTTGAATCCTTGGTTGATTGGTCTCTCCCAAATTATTTTTATCATGAGACACCTCTAATCTCAGAGGAGGAACCTATTGTTCCTTTCTCCCTTGTTGTTACACAGTAATTTTTCACCGTCCCTGCAATCCCATCTCGCCCATTGGAGGGTATTTTTTGTGACGAATAAGTAGTGTCATGCCTTGCAAATACCATCATTGCATCCCTTGCCATGAGGAAAAATTTCCTTCTGTTGATCATTTCTTGAGAAAACCCCTAAAAACACCTGTTTTTTCCTTGGTGTTGGTAGCTCATTATGTCCTCGCACCAATGAGGAAAATTAACACTCATCCCGCGCTAGTTGGCACTCTGTCCTAGTTAAGCACCCGCGCCAATCTGCTTATGGAAAGTTTTTTAAAAAAATAGGCAAAGTTTTGATTACAACAACTTCATGGATGAGTCATGAGGAGTGGTTTCGACTAAATAACCACATCCTTCCTCCTTTGGCCTCTTGTTTCCACCTTATGGGGACCCTCCCAAGGGATAAGGCCTCCCTTCCACTATTGTAGGGATCCCAACCTCCTCCTCTCCTCTATAAATATAGCCATCTTCCATTGATGAAGGGGTTGAATGGTTGAGCCTTAGCAGTCTTAGTAGCCTGAATAGAGTTGAATCAATAGTAAGGAGATTATCGTCAGAAAGCTGAAGAGAAAGAGACTTGTCCTATTCCCGACGAGCTTTACCGAGACGTACTCCTCTGTTGACCCGCCGAAGGAAGATCCAGCGTCAGAGCTCAAGTTGTATCTTTCTTTGTTCTGATTAATAATAAACGACTTCGATTATTGTTCCACTCAGGTGTTTATGTTTTATGTCATGAGTTGTATCTTCTCTGACTGATACATAATTGCATGTATTAGGTTTTACGCTTGTGTGTTTTTTGTTTCTTCTTGTACGTGTAGGTGTTCGATCGCATCGAGCGGAAGAATTGTGATCTGCCAAAGCAAGGGACGAAAGTGCCATCTTCTCTGCAAACGACAGCAGCGTAGGACTTAAGGTAGGCCTCTTGTCGCATCTTGGTCTTTTGCAATTAGGAACTTGCGTCTTAGTGTGACTCGGTTGTTGCTAGACCCGATCTAGGCTAGTAGGGATCGCCTTTGTCCGTAGAGGGGATTTACCTCTCCAAAAAACTGGCGACTCCGCTGGGGAGACTTTGATTGGAGTTTGTCTTGTCTCTTTCAGTTCCTTTTGGCTTTTGTCTTCTTGATTTTCTCTTCTGGTCTGTCTCCTTCTAGTGTAAGACCCCTGTTCAGCTCCAGAGGATCAAATCTGACCTCTGCTTTTCCGAAATTTTCACCTTTTCATGGTTGGCTTGATTGGCGCGGTTTCCACCCTAACAGTCGCACCCATTGGTGCAAGTTTCCAGTTCATCGCTCGTGCCATCCCCTGTCTGGCACGGATTACAGCCAGACAGTCACGCCATTTCCTGTAGGTGCTAGGGTTTTCCCTTGTTCGGAATTTTGTTTGGTCAGTAATTTTCTTCTGGGTTAGTTCTAGATTTTTCTTGAAGTGGTGAGTCTGGTCTTGGTTGGGAGAAATTCTTTGTTTTTCCATTTTTAGGCGTTGGCGCTTGTTGTCAGTTATAAACCCATGCCAATTGGCCATTGGCGCTAGTTTCACCCACAAAAGTCATGCCAATTTCAGGGTGTGTGAAAATTGAGACTTTTTCCCTAAATTCTTCACCAGTGTGTCTTTCCCTTCCGGTCTTTTCTCTGTATGAGCATATATTACATTGCTAATTGTTTGAAATGTCTTCTCTCCATGATTGCTTGACGTAAAAGGAAATGAATGCCTTGTTTTGTTCTCATGCTTTGGAAGTCCTCTTTGTGTTTGACCTCATATGTCGTGTCACCTTTTGAGGAATTTTGTTACAAAGTGTTTTGAAACAACGATTGCATTCTTAGTGTTTTTTTGCATCCCTTTTTCCTTCGTCCTTCATTAAGAATATTTGTGTTTATTTAGTTTTCATCTCAAAGTTTTCTTTTGTTAAAATTCATTAGATCACATTGCATTGGAAAGTGTTTTTTTGAGATTTATCATTGAACTTAGATCACATTGTTTAATGATTGAAAGCTAAAAATCACATCGAGTGCATTCTCTTTCATTAAAGTATGCACTAAGTAGATTCTCATTTCATCGGAAAATGCATTGAGTGCATTCTTATCATTTCGAAATAAAAAGGAAATTGTGCATAAATTACAATTGCATAGTTTTCAAAAGAGACGATTTTGCATAAATTACGTTGCATAATTCGCATCGTTGAATGTTTGAAATTAATTTTGGATAGTGAAATCCATCTAGTTTGGAAAGGTTTCGTTTTCAGTATTTATGTTTGTTGCATCATTGTTTGAAGCTCTTCCCTTAACTAGATAGCATTCATCAAATTGAAAGATTTATTTCATCATATCGCTGCATATAGGAGATTGTCAGATGACATACGGTAGGGCCTTGAAACAGAGACATAATTGAAGATCAACCATAAAATTTATTCAATCAACCTAAGGAAGCATTGAAACATTAACAAAATATTTAGAGGTCTAGGCTAGAGACGTGTTCCGGCATCGTTAAATCTAGTAGCTGTCATTCGCCTCTTGGCTTTAGACAGCACTAGTATGGACTTGTGCTCCCCGTACCATTGCGTATATAAAGGGAGACCCCACTAGGTTTCTATCCTTTATCCGTAGGAAGACGAGTCTGCCGCCTTATACCTGTGATACACCGGACACAACATTCGGGGAGATATTCTGGACGTACGTCAAGTCCTTGGTTGATTTCTCTTTCATTTTTGAACCAAGGTGTATATTTCAGTTCACGGATATCTGGTACACCCTCTTGCCTAGAGTTCCAGAGCAGTCAGTTTAATCTTTAATGACTCACTAAATTTGAAAATATCATCAAGCACTTGTCCTTTCATGCTTGTTTCCAATCTGAAAGTGATAGAGACACATTTTGCCTGATTCTTGACTCTTAAAATATGAAACAGCAGAGTTTTGTTTCAATGTTTTAAAAATTAATGCCCACGAAATATTCCTGGTTAAAGTTAGTTTCCTTAGGGTGCTATTTTGAGTTTTCTACGATGGCGACTTTTCCAGAGTTCACCAACGAAAGTCCCACGAAGGTAATCCTAGTCTTTTTCCTCCTTTTGGGAATGTTGGTGCTCCTTATATGGCAATGTTGTCCCTTCCTGGGTTAACTGTTGGGTTGCTTGTTTGGTTGTTCTCAACCTTTGTGGTCCCGAATGTCCCGGCTACTGTTCAATCAGTTCCTCTGCTTGAACAACGTCATGTTGATTCCAAGGTGGACCTCTCCCCTTCTTCGCCTGTTTCTGCATCCTCCTCTTCTACTTTGCCTAGTGAAAGTCTGGATTCGAGTAACCAGGTGGCTAAGAAGAAGAAGAAGTCTGATAAGCAAGAGGCTAAAAGTGCAGCTACTGCTTCTGAAAATCTCCTCTTGATAAACCTTCAAACCCTTAGCAAAATTTAAGTTTCCTTGCATGTTTGTGCCTTTAAAACCATCTTCTTCGAGATTGCCTTGGCATTCTCCCAAGGTGCGAGAAGTATGGTCCAACGGTCTTAAAAGCGGGTGCCCACGGCTTTAGGGAGTTAGGTTGGGGGCACGCCTTCGGCTGGTGCGGTAAGACTCTTAAACTGGGGTAAGCTTGCCAATCCCTGTAAGTTGTGTGAAGGGCACCATGCCATTCACCTTTGTCCTTATATGGATGAAGCCAAGTGAGTTTTGGACAACTCGGCTGTTTCTGCATCGTGCCTTCCGGCTGGTTACAAACAGCTTTCTTTGAGTCCTCCACTAGCTGATGCCCCGATTGGTCAAGAGTCATCCTTGGTCGATCCCGCTCCCTCGGAAATTCAAATTTAGGAATCCATCCCCGACCAACCATTGGTAGTGGGATCGGTTGAGCTGGCCCCGTCTATGGTGCACCAGGTCTTTTCCATTGAGAGTGGATCTCACACCCCTCAGGTTCTTCTTGTTTCTTTAGATTCCTTGGACTTGGAGAAATATTCTCCTGCCCTTGTACCTCAAGAAGCTGCTCGTCCACCTCCCGTGATGGAGGTCCCGGAGGATACCCCTTCCACCTTCGAGATGGAGGTTGCAGAGGATGCTCCTTCTTCTACCGTAACACAAGGGGAAGACCTTCTCGGTTCGATGGTAGCCCCTCCGAGTAGTTTGGTCGCTTCCTTTGATTGGAGTCGATTTGCAGGATACTGCCTTTCGTCTTATGTGCCTTTCGAGATCATAGTACAGGCATTTGGTCTGGTTGTACCCAACACCATTATAGACGAAGGTGCATCTATTAGTGTTCTATTGTCTTCAACTACTTAGCGAGCTTTGGTTCTCCACGGCTTTTGTGCTGTTACATAGAATATGTTGGCGTTTAACGGAAGAACTAGTCAAGCGTAGGGTTCCTTCAGGTTACTTGTTACATTGGGAGGTAAACCATCCGGATGTGATGGTTGTTCCAGGCCTTAGTTTCAATCTTGCTCTTCGGGCGCGATTACACCTCCTATGCCATGGGAAGCTTGGCTCCCTCCCTTTCCCATTATTGTTCTGTTTTCCACATGAAGGACAGATCATGACCATTGATCAACTTTCATTCTTTGGTCCTGATGTGGCAACTGGCCCGCCATCATCCCTTCCTGGTTTTTATCCACCCATTGTATCTACCCCACCGCAGGTCAACTATGTGGCTACCTACCCCGTGCCTGTGCTCAGTGATGATGCCGTCGTGCATCAGGTGCTGGGGGCATTGGGTCCTGACTTCCAGGATGTTTTCCTTCCATCGAGAGTGGAACTCTTGGAAGTGATGACTTCTTGTTCATTATGATGAGGTCGGTCGGAGCACAGTTCGTTTTCTTGTGTCAAGCTCCTTAAAAAATGAAACAAGGTGGTCGGAGCACAGTTCGTTTTCTTGTGTCAAACTCCTTAAAAAATGAAACAAGTTGGTCGGAGCATAGTTCGTTGTCTTGTGCCAAGCTCCTTAAACAATGAAACAAGGGTGTCTGAGGATAGTTCTTTTAATGTGTCAACCTCGTTAAAATAATGAAACACGTTCTTGTTCAATTCGAGTCTTTGATGAGATCTCGTAAAATCCCAGTCGAGTCTTTCTCTTGATCTCGTAACTTGAACCTTCCTCATCTTGCCTTTCATATGGATTGAAGCTTGGGGGGCATGTACCTCGAATTGAGTCACCATGCTGGGAGCATGCTTACTTTTTTCAAGCATAGTTTGTTTCCATTTCAAGCTTGTGTAAAAATGAAGCCGGTTTCAAGCATAGTTTATCTTTGTTTCAAGCTTTTGTAAAAATGAAACTAACTTCAAGAAAAGTTTCTTGATTTCAAGCTTGTGTAAAAATAAAACCATGCCCATTTTACCTCTTATGATTGCCATTTTATTAGCCTGTTTTTGCTAGATGAGCCTTGGTTTTCTCACTCCATCGTCACTATCTGCTTGACCGATCATATGCCTTCACTTGGTTGTTTTACCCATTCCTAAGGAACGGCTGCAATGAGTGGTCTTGTTAGCCAACCTCTTAACCTTTACTTGTTTTGAGTAGTTCCACCATCACCGAAATGAGTTGCTACCATTTATACCACTCATTCCTCCAGGAGGAGTAATCTTTCGGCTCTTTTTTGACTCTCTAAATATGAAAAGATTACTTGGTCGCTTGTCGTTTTGATCTCGTTAAAGTGGACACGAAACGACATCTACCCGGTATACGTTTACCCCTTTTTCGGGCTGGGATAGATTATTTACGAAAAAGGAATACCCTAGCCTATCGCGACTAGGAGGTTTTCTCAGACATAGTTTTCTACCTTTTCGGATCTGAGGAACTATTTACGAAAAGGGACTATTGGAGTTTACTTTTCTGTTGTCTTTTCAAACTCTCTAAACATGAAAAGACGCCAAGTTCTTCCTTTTTCAGACTCGTTAAACCCTGATGACATCGAGTTCAGTCGTAATGACGATATTCGAGTTCATCCTTCCTAGGGATCGTTAAATTTACTAGGATGGATTCGTCCGAGGATGAACTTATATCACAAGTATATGCTATCCCCTTCAAGCTTGTTTTCAAAAATAATTGGGGTACTTGCCAGAATGGTGGGGAAAAATGGAACCAATATCGTCGTCGTGTTGGCAGTATGTCACTCTTGAACATGGCACTTGTCTGCATTCGTGTCGGGTTGGGGACATCTCATCTGATTCTCTGTTTGCCTCCATGGGTTTGGGTAATCATTTTTGACCTCTCATCTGCTCCTTGCCTTGTCATCATGACCTCTGATATTTTGATGTCAAATACTACCAAATCCAATGTCGTGCCGTTGATATGTTCAAGAGAAGTTGACCTCTGCAAGTTTCAACCTTCCTCTGATTCTCATATGATCCTGATTCACAAGCATTATATTCCTCTGTCTCGTGTCGATAATGTGGGAAACACTATGGCCCACCTTCGATCAAGGTTACTTCCTATTGACTTCAGCTCATTATCCAGGAAGCTAATCTAGAGACTCCCTTCCAGTACCTTGGAGCCTGCATGCCTCAATGGCAGGTTCTTCGCATTCGACGCAAGGTTTTCATCATTGACCTTCGATTGGATGATTCTGTGGGTGTTCGACGCTAGCTCACTGTTCACATTCTGTGGATTGTACCTATAGTACCTTGAGGGCCATTGTCATTATTGGTGGTTCCTCTCGCGTTTGTTAACAGCTTTCATCATTGGCTGGTAATCAAGCGATGTTCTCGCATGTTCAACTTCAGCTCACTTATTCACATGCTAGAACTTGTACTCTGTTCGGGTCGAGATGGAGCGCAAGACCCTGGATTTTGTCTGTTGGAGTCTAGGCTACGATTTTGTGGATTATTATGATTGGTTACATGACTCATTGATTGGATGCCTGTGACCATGCCTGAGTCTATTTATCAATCCTTACTGGATGGATGTGTTCATGCCTTGGATCTTGATTATTGTATACTCTGTTATGGATGGCTGCGCCCATACCGCATATATCATGTATTTGAGATATCAGTTGTACTTGTCTATGCAGGATTTCCGACAGCAATGTTTTCAGTTGGACACGTTCTCGTAAAGCATTTCACCCCTCTCTCTCTCTCGGGCCTCATGCTTTAGGGGGCATCTATTACACAGTAATTTGTCACCATCCTTGAAATCCCCATCTCACCCATTGGAGGGTCATTTCTGTGACGAATAAGTAGTGTCATGCCTTGCAAATACCATCATTTCATCCCTTGCCATGAGGACAACTTTCCTTCTGTTGATCATTTCCTGAGCAGACCCCTAAAAACACCTGTTTTTTTCTTGGTGATGGTAGCTCGTTATGTCCTCGCGAAAATGAAGAAAATTAACACTGAGCCAACACCAGTTGGCACTCTGTCCTAGTTAAGCACCTATGCCAATCTGCTTATGGAAAGTTTTAAAAAAAAAGAGGCGAAGTTTCAATTACAACAACTTCGTGGATGAGTCATGAGGAGTGGTTTCAACTGAATAACCATGACCTTCCTCCTTTGGCCTCTTGTTTCCACCTTATGGGGAACCTCCCAAGGGATAAGGCCTCCCTTCTACTATTGTAGGGATCCCAACCTCCTCCTCTCCTCTATAATTATAGCCATCTTACATTGATGAAGGGGCTGAATGGTTGAGCCTTAGCAGTCTTAGTAGCCTGAATAGAGCTGAATCAATAGTAAGGAGATTATCGTCAGACAGTTGAAGAGAGAGATACTTCTCCTATTCTCGACGAGCTTTACCGAGACGTACTTCTCTGTTGACCTACCGAAGGAAGATCCAGCGTCAGAGCTCAGGTTGTATCTTTCTTTGTTCTGATTAATAATAAATGACTTCGATTATGGTTCCACTCAGATTTTTATGTTTTATTTCATGAGTTGTATCTTCTCTGACTAATACATAATTGCATGTATTAGGTTTTACGCTTGTGTGTTTGTTGTTTCTTCTTGTATGTGCAGGTGTTCGATCGCATCGAGTGGGAGAATTGTGATCTGCCAAATCAAGGGATGAAAGCGCCATCTTCTCCGCAAACGACAGCAGCGTAGGACTTAAGGTAGGCCTCTTGTCACATCTTGGTCTTTTGCAATTAGGAACTTGCGTCTTAGCAGGACTCAGTTGTTGCTAGACCTGATCTGGGCTAGTAGGGATCGCCTCTGTCCGCAGAGGGGATTTACCTCTCCAACACTTTTCCTCCTCCATTTTAATTTCTTAACAAGTTTATCTTTTTTTCTATTGTTAAATTTGATAAATATAAAGACCAAACTAATGATCCATTCATCACATTCTCATTTCATCTTCTTGGTTGTTACTCTACACACAAGCAACCTAAGGTGAAGATTGATCCCTTGATTCATCAAGATAACAATGCATATAATCCTAATCTTGAATTTTGTTTCAATTGAAAGTATTTATTCTTCAAGGGACACATATCACCCTTTATCATCTACGTTCCATGACCCTTTGTACCTTGATTCATCTAATCAATCTGCTCTGCCAGCTAGTTCTTCAGATACTTTTTAATTTCAATTTTTTGGTCCAAATTGTGATCAAGTATGAGGTGGTCCCATTCCATTAATATAGGAGTAGGAGTGTGAATATGATTTTAATCTATCTTATATTTTTCAAAATCCCACATGTATGTTGGAAACTAGTTCACTACTAAGAGGGCGGGGGGTGAATCAGTAGTGAAGGCACTTATAGACTTTTTTTGAAATTTATTATTCTTTTAAGAATGCAAAAAATGAAACACAAAAAACATATATCACAACATAAAAATGAACATGCAACCATAAAATAAATTAACACAATGGACACATGTGATTCTGGTGGAAAAACATTCACCGAGAAAAAAAACCATTCTGTTGTTGTTGCAATGCTCAATATTTTATTATATGCTAAAAAAATTATTACATGGATTAGCTCACTCCCATGATCAAGAATACTCAACTTATTTCACAGTATGTTGTCACTTATCAGATAGGAAACTTTTTATCTCACGAATCTATGGAATACCATTCATTGAAGGCCACCATGATCAACGATCCTTTCCCGGTTAGTACTGAACTAACAATTGACTTTAGAAACTCTGATCTACTGGTACTATCACAATAAATGAGCCTCGCCTAGTTTCTGCCGAACTATCCAACCACCATTGGATGGAGAAATCTCTTCCATCTACTGAATCCTCCAAGTCGCTATCTATTCTGAAGCCTTCATCCCTTCACTTCCTCCATGTGAGCCTTGTTTCATATATTTTCAAACTGGACCCATAAACTTGCTCAACATGAGCACTGTAGCAACATAGCATCAAATCACAATAAAAATTAAATCACCAAACTCCAAATACTACATATGCAGCAATACCATATCACCAAACACTACTCCAATCAAAACTTTATCTTCTAACTCACTACACAATATCATGGTTAAAAAAAATTTCATCTATGTGTTGCTACAATTGCAAACTGCTTCAGAAATTCTGCACTAGACAACACATGCAACTTCCATGCTCTTCACAAAGCTCACACTCACTCCACACAACTAGAGAATCAACCATACTAGTAATGAGATTCCTCCAATACGTATATGAACTCAAGTGCTCAACTCAATAATTACGCAAGACTATTGGGCTTCACAACTCCTTTCATATGCTATATTTGATATGGATTCAGCTCATTGAATCAATCAAACAATAAATCCACTATAATTTTTTATATTTTCAACTTTAATCAACTTCTATAGGTCCCATGAACTTTTTCAAAAATAAACTGAAAAGTTATGATCAAGGATGTTGCCTCAACATAAAAAGTAGTTGAGCAACACGAGAAATCCAGAGAAAAACTCGTGCAAATCCTTTAGTCACTCCCATAACACTGCGTCCATGTGAATAAGACCTATAGTCACTCCCATAGGCTTCTCTACCAACCACTAGAGCCCTCCATCCTCTCCTACAATATTTCCTCCATGAAATTAATGGTAAAGCTACGGTAAAACATCAATTCTTCAGCCATGAACCTTTGCCACCTGATGGAACATCTTCCTCATCTCTTGAACACTCCTCCAAGCCATTGTATAAAGTTTGCAACTGACGAAATATGCTAAGAACAATTCAATGACATGAAAGACCTATTCTTCCAACCTTAGTACCAAGACAAACGCCTCCAACTCCTCAAGAAATAAACATAACATGTGAAAACACCTCCAGGACTTGTATCAACACTTTGAGTCCTGTAGCAGCATATCCAACTCCTGCAACATCAACATCATGCCATACAACTGCCTCCAACACTGGTGGAAGCACCTCCAACACAAAAAACCACAAATCAGCACATGTAGCAAAAACCGAATGTCTCCAAGACATGTAGAGACATATGCAGAATCTAAAACAATAATCCAACCACTTGCAGCAACAACATCATGTCATACAACTACCTCCAATACTGGTAGAAAAAAATCAACACATGTAGCAACATATTGAATGTATCCAAGGCATGTAGATACATATGTAGCACCTAGATAGACACTCCAACCTCCTGCAGAAAAAAAAATCTCCAACCAACAACAACATGCCAACCTCAATCCAATCACACATGTGGAATCCATCTCTACTCAACCTCCACTAGGTCTAGTCATAAGTATGTTGACATCAATGCCATCTAACAAGACCATCAAGGTGAACTCTTCAACAATCAAACACTCATCACACATCATGAGGTATACATAGTAATATGATGAAAAAAACCAAGACCCTTTGGACATCAATTCCAACACTAAATTCCACCAATGTCTAGATGTTATTCCTTCATTATTGGTTGATTTAGAATCTAGCAATCTTTGAAATCATTCAAATGAAATCAAGATTCTTAATAAATATAAATCCTTGGCCAACCATCATTCTAATGACAATGTATACATTGATATATATGGTGATGAATTCCTAGGTACATCGAATGATTTCTTGAATTCTCAAGTGGAATTCGATTGGAAAGGTTTAAGTCTAGGATCAAATTTGGTCAAAGAATATTTTCTTATGGACACTTCTTCTTCAACCTTCCATCCCTTGTGTCCTTTATTTTAATGAATTAACTTATGATGAAAATATACCATGCTCTTCGAATCCACAATCTGATGAGTTTACTTTTGAATTAACATAAGACAGTGAGTTCATCCATGATGAAGAAGAAAACAATCAAATTATTGAGCATCCATTTCATTCCTTACAATCCCCGGTCTTGCATGAGGATAATTCTCTAGTTCGAGTTACTCATGAAAATTCTCAAATTTCTCCATCCTTAGATACACAAGGAGAAGTATCTTATAACTTGACTAATCCATTTCTTGAAGCTATAAAATATGATCAAACCAATGATGTAGATGGTTTTCATCTCGATAATAGTGATCTTGTTGACTTAAATATAGTAGTTGTCCACATGCAATTCATGATCTAACTCGGCTCTCAAATTGTAATTATCCAACATTTCATAGTTCTGGGAATTGTTAGGAATTTTAGGAACTCCAACTCTCATTGATGGTTATGTTAGGTTCTTGCAAGCCTAATGATATCCCCGAACAATGTTATATTTAGATTTTATCACAAAATCCTTTTCTCTGTATTGTTTCACTAGATCAAAGCTCATTCTTGGGTTTTTCCAAGATAGTTTTCGTAACTTTCAATATTATTTTTATGATCAGATAGAGGACTCCGTTAATGCATATTCATATAAACCTATTTCATTTAACTCATGGTTGGAATGTATATATTTTTTGGATGCACATAAATATGAAGTCGATCTTTTTTATTATCTTAACAAAGGTTATCATCGTTTGAAGGATTCACATCTGTCAAATACTCTTGAAAATAATCAGCTCCTGGTCATTCTTAGGAATATTCTAATGTTAATCATTTCCTTATAGTGCAAACTCTCTTATTGTGTGTTAGTGAATGCTTAAGTTATTTAGTGGATCAAATTACTTATATTAACAGTTTAATGTACCAAGTTGATGTGAAGTTTGAATCTTCTTAAATACATGTTGATTTGTTGTATCTTGATGTGTTTCATGTTTTTGTTATACTAGCATTCATTCTTAATTATGTTGATTTCCATGATGTTGGTTAATACTATTGTCGGATACAAGGTGGTGATTTTTGTATTCAACATGTAAGGAAAGTGATTCTATTATTCAAATCATTTGTGAATTTGGCCAAATTGATCCATATTTATGTTCAAATAATGGAGAATTTGATGTATTAATCAACACATTTGATCATAACATTGACCTTAACACTTGTCTCTCAATTCATCATTTTACCACATGTGTTTCTGATGATAATTTTTTTACATTTATTGATCCCACCAAGGCCATAAATTCTTGTGATTCATCATTTCACTTTTAAAGTAATTTTCAAGTAGTTGAAGCACTTAAGTTGTTTTCGATGGTTATGTCGTGCCTTTATGATCTTGACAAGCATTCTAGACAGGATCAGATTCAATTTCCATTACAATATTCTCCCCTTGATTCCATACCATTAATTGGAATTCTCAAGTATTTCAAAGTTTTTGAGAGTATTTTTTTGAATTCCATGATCGAATCTATGATTGGATGGAAGCATCTTACTTAGCAAGTCATGTTTTTAATAATAATTTACGAGCTTTCTTGATGTTTTGTAAGAATGAAAACATAGAGGAAGGTACATTCACAAGAAGTTTCTAAGGTTTGTATGACTCTTGTTCGAATTGACAAGGTAAAGTTGCATATCAGTTAAGGTTAATTATTATGAAACGTTTTTTTTTCCTATAGACCAAACCTTCAATTCTTGTGCAAAGTATTCAAGTTGTTATCTTTACTTTCTCATATCTTTGTGTTTGCAGGTCAGGAGAAACTTTTGTTGCTACATTGGAAATTTCACTTCACTTAGTCCTAACCTTCTAGCTAGTTAGTATTGGAGTAGGTCTAGTTGCATTGCATGGAATTTTCATTTTTTTGTGCATCTATTTTGTACATATGCTTTGTTTTATTTCTTCCCATCTTACACGTTGCTTATTTTTTTTCTCTTGCTTCCTAGATTTTTCATGCATTTTCTTTCATGTTTTGTTCAATAAGACCATACATGAAAATTGCTCTTGTCTAGCTCGAGAGAACAATGTGGTAAAGTTTTGAAAAGGAAATTACGATGACAAGAAAATATTGGCTAACCTATTTTCCTCTTCTTTTTTTGGGCCTACATATCTTTAAAGTCAATTATTTTTTAATGGAAAATATGATTCATTTGAATAGAAAGCCATAATAAGAACCATGATGGTCGTATCTATTTTAGGATCGTATCTTCATTCATTGACTCGGTATGGTAATTGAATGGTGTTTTTCTTGTTGATACAATCAAGTAGAGAAGGGATAGGAACAAATTAAGAGTGAGAATATTAATTTTAGAGGTATGTAACAATCTCTAAAGGAATAACCTCTCTTGTTATTTATAATTCGAGGTCCCTCTTCCACCCCATGAAATAAAGTATAATGAATGTTAAAGCATATTTAAAATAAAAAAAGGGGTGAAATAAGAGAAATATTCCCTATGCAGGTAGGTGAAGCAAGTAACTTCATTGGGGCATTGAACAAGCTCGCTGGTAGCGAAGAAATGCTTGTGTTTCGTGTAGTGACTCCGTCGAGGTACTAAAAAAGTATTCTGGCAGGGGAGAAAAACCTGGAACTAAACCTATGATCATATTAAACTCATGAATATATACTATCCTTCTATTGGATCAAAAAAATTGAGATATGGTAATCCTTGTAAACGTGTTTAGCCAGAAAATGGGATAGGAGGGACTATACATATAACCAAGATAAATGGGGAAGCTCAGGTAATCCACATGGTGAACCTATATCTCCAAAATGACCAAGAATCTGTGCTCAAAGGTAGATCTAAATAGATAATTTGGAGTTCTTTAGTGTGTCACCAAGTGTTTTCATTGTGACAAAAATCCTCCAAAATTTTTCTTACACTTTAATTTTGGAGCCTACTTATTACTTTATGATCTGTCATTTCAAATTTCTCCATTATCGCTACATGATTGGTTGATGTTCTGCTAAGTGTTTAAGTTTTATATTAAGATTATAATTGTAAAAACCACTTTCTTACACATGCTCAATCCTTGATGTATCCATAAGCACGCCCTTTTCTAGCACACTCATTAACCAATTCCTATCCTTGAGAATAGCCATTGCGTAGTTCTTCAAAGTAAGGCTTGTGTCATCTCTAGGAATAGTTTCAGTGCAATGTTTAGTAATAGTGTTTTTGCAATCCTTGTGGATAGTGACTGCACAATCCATGGAGATTTAAAATTGTGAAATATATGTCAATATTTAGTACGTAATATCACTTGACAATATTTCTCTCACTCTTGGTTGCATTATATCTTCATTCCAATGAGTTTTCTCAACTATTGATTTTGTGCACCTTTAATTTCTCAAGTGTTTATTTCATTTTCACAAATGTCATTTTTTATTGTTTTCACTTTAACAAGTGTTTCTTTTTCATTTTATTCACTCTGGCATGTGTTGCTTTCATTTTTTTGATCTTTTACAAGTGTCATTTTCACTTTTCTTATTTTCACAAGTGTCACTTTTGATTGCTTGTACTTCTGCATTTGGCACATCACTAGAGGCATATATATCACACTGTTTCACATTAAATTATCATTTATATCATAATAATATGTGTTATACACTCCCCCCGCAGCTTAGCACACTTTCTGGTTGCATTCGACACCCCTATCTTAACTTGTATTCTAAGTGTCGCAAAGTGTCGTTTCAACTGTCGCACTTAGAAATAAGTGTCACTTTGTTGTCGCTTCAAGCTATGCATGTTGATTTTGGATGTTATGCATTCTATTTACTTTTTTTGATGTTATATGAGTGTGAGATCACTATTCCAAGTCTTTTTTTCATTTCATGTTTTCTCTTGCCTCACTGATCCCACACTTAGCCATTTTTGGAGCCTTCACTGTCTTTGCAACTTGTTGATATTTCTCCAACCTGGAACTGCACATTGTGCAATCCTAATCCATAGTGAATCATCCGCTACCTCTTGTAACTTTGCACTACATAGTCATAGAGGACAATCTCTATCAACTACATAGTGACCAGCATTGAAGTCGGGACCATCACTTTGGTTCGCTAGCTCTTCTAACTATGTAATTTATAGTTCCTCTTACACTAGATTGTGCACTTCACAGTTATAGTGAGTATTAGAGCCCCTTTTTGTCACTATCTTTCCCAATTGTGCAATCCACCAAGCCTCTTATTTGGCTACTACAAATTGTGCAGTTTCAATGGGAAATCCTTCCTCCTTATCCCTCTAAGTTGCTCAATTGTGAAATCTCTTCATCAGGTGGGTTTCCTACTATCCATTGTGCAGTTATAGTGAGCATTGGATAATATTTGGGTCACTGAAGTCCTAAAATGTGCAATTCAATAAGAATTTTGCTCAATCATTGTACATTATGCAGTTAGAGTGATTAGTCTTACTCCTCCTGTTGATTTAAATCCCTCATTGTGTAAGAAATTGTCCTGTCTTTTTCGCTACTATGAATTGTGTAGTTCTAGTGGGAAGTGAGGCCTTCCATCAGTCCTTCTGATTCCCAACTATGCAATCCTTGTCTCTGCCTCTTTCAACATTCCTCATTGCACATTATTAGTCAACAAGCTCAATACCTTGCCTCCATGATTCCCTCACTGTGAAAGAATACTTGGCATGCCCTCCTTTACTGTGCATTTCCCAATTCCAATCAGTAGCAAGGCATCCCTAAGTTCCTATAGCCCTCAACTATGCAATTTTCAGTCTCCTACCCCCAAAAATCTTGTTTGTTGCCTCATCATAGTCAATATATTCCATGAGCAAGTAGAGGTAGAATAGGAAGTTTTTTCATTGATGTTGGCTTGTCATGAGTGGAGTATATCTACAGGTATTATCATTTCAAAATGAAAGGGTGCTTCTTAAGAGATCTCTTTAATGAGAGGCTATAGTAAGGCACTTGTGAAGAAGGAGCAAAAGAAAGTACCATGATGAAGAACATAAAGGAATTTTGGACCATGAAAGAATGGTGACATCTCATGCTCACTTGGAAGGTTATGATACTTATCTAGATCCTTTGGAGGATTAAGATGATGAAAAATAAAATATCCATCATGAATAAGTCAAATTCATAGCATCAAAGAACACATATTGCATTAAAAGTGGAAAAAAAATATTACAAGGACATCTCTAGAATTGAGTTTTTTGGTTTTTTTTTTTTAAATTATAGATCCACTATTTAATTCCAAATTTAATGGAATAGGTGTTAAAGAGAATAAATTTGCATTGATATAATCAAGTATTATGTCACCATCATGAATTCATGGCTTCTCAAAGTTTCATTACAAATTCATATGTGTCATTGTATCTTGCCACATCATCCGTGGATTTTAATTATTGTATTTTCAAAAATGAGAAAATGTAAAATGTTTGGAATACCAAGGGTCCCCCATGTAATGTGAAGAGTCAATACAAAGTTATAAAGTCTTGTAGAAGCTAAAATTTCATATAGAAATTTGAAAAGTAATATTAGAAGGTCAAGATTCATCAGGGGGGTCAAGAGTCACATGGGAGGTGGAAGTCACCTCATTTGTTATAAATACACCCTCATAGATCAAGAGTGGGGGCTTGGGAATTTGGACTTTTCAAATTGGATTCTCTAGTTTGGCATAAGAGAGAAGATTTTTATTTGGAGGAGCGAGTGGTGGCTTAATGTTCCACTATTGGGGATGGTGTGGTAGCATTGTAATCATGTATCTTGGGACTTTCACTTAATATATGAATCTCTAAGATTCGACACACTTTCATGTGTATGTCATGAATGATTGTGAGATTATTCTTTCATTATTTGCGGTGTATGTTATGTTAACACATACTAATGAAAATGAACTATTTTGTTGGCTTTGGTATGCATCTTATTGAATGCATGTTGTTAATTTGTTTTATGATCATTGCTATATTTTGAAATAATTTACAGGTTATCTTGAGATTCTTTCCCTGCTCTTGTGTGTCTCTTTTAGCATAGTACTATTAATTTTATTCTAGAGCCTCACTCTCTCTTTTCCTTGTCATGAAAGTACCTCGTATGCATTGCAACCATATGCCTTACTTACTTGTTACAAATATTTTTTGTATGATAACTTATGCTGATAATTCCAGCCAAGGAAAATTCCTAAAAATAGTGGCAACTGGCCATATTTCCCAGTTGGGGCCCCTACTCGAAATAGTGTGAGGTATAGTTGGAACTTGGGACTTAATACTGGGGATACCCCTTTATTTGACAAATTTCCAACACCGCCAACAAAATACAATACAAGTCAACCTCATTTGTACATCACATCAAGCATATTCTTCTCTCCCTCTTCTTTGAATTGGTTTGTATAGGTCTGATATTGGTTCGCATAAGTCTGAAATTTTAGTATCCGAGCTCACACATGTAAGGAGAATAAATTGATCTGGAGCCGCAAGTTTGGAGTGATGAAATATCAACTACATCCACTCACTTAATAGGGCTCTTCCTGCAGTTGAAGGGATACCACCACTCTAATGATTATTGGGTCCCTGCGGCTATGAACTAAGATATTATTGATCATTGACTGCATACTTGGATCAATTTTGGATACTCTGAATGTGATCAAATTTGGATATTGGGCTCATCTCATGGTTGTCTGTTGGTTTTATTGGATAGTCAAAGGATTGAACTTGAATCTTAATTGGTGAATTAGATCAGTGTACTCTCTTTGCTTAACATTTTACGAAAATATAATAAAAAGAAGAATTTGATGGTTTTCCCTTTTCTTTGACTAATATTGGTGTCTCTTGTTATTTCTATTTATTTTCTTCTATTGTATATTTAATTTAATATTCTATCTACAATTGTTATTGACCATTGGAAGATTAAATTGCTTTGAAATATTGCTAATTGAAGATAAGAATTGGGCTAGAGTGGATGTTACAACATAGAACATTGGAAAATTAACATGGTGTCAGAGCTAAGGTGAAGAGAAGCCCAAAGAGACAAGATTAATCATCTCTAAAAAAATTTGAAGGATCATGTTTGATTTGATCGAGATGTATACTCTTACTTCAAGAATTATGAGAAGCTGGGTGGCTCGCCAAACTTTGTTGCTTGGAAGATCAGGCTAGAAGTATTATTGGATGAAAATAATGTCTTTAAATATGTGAAAGGAAAGGTACTTGAGCCTTTTATGAATGCTTCTGCTGATATAAAATGAAAGTGCAAGAAAGGTGAGCTTAAATCCAATAAAATTCTCATTTATGGTTTGCAAGATCATTTACTTGTTTATGTTGGTAGCTTGAATAAGTAAGGATATTTATGACAATTTGGTTAGGATTTATGAAGTGAAAATCCTAAATCGCATCCTCTCCTTGAAAAATAAACTCAAATAGATGAAGACGGACAAGGGGGAATCCGTGCAATCCTATATTATGATAGTATCCCGCCTAAGGGGTCAATTACAATTTTCTAGTGAACAAATATATGACAAAAATTTGGTTGTTGTGACTCTTCAAGGTCTTCCTCCTTTTTGGGAAACCTTCATTACTACTCTAAGCAACAATAATGTTCTTCAGACATTTGATGATATCATTTCAATAAATGCACTCAAGAGGAAGCCAAGATGATTTCTAGAGGAATGATTTAGAATCATGAAGATGGAGAGCCCTCTGCATTCGTTGATCAAAAAAAGAGGAGGAAAATAAGAGGAAGACCATTTGGCTTAATAAGGCCTCCCCTTGAATCAAAGAACTCTAAGAGAAGAGGAAGTAGAATTGAAGTCTTTAACTGCCACAAGCATGGTCATTATGCTCAAGTTTACCTGGAAAAGAGAAATGATTCAAGGTACAACTACAAAAACAATCAAGGCTTCAACAATAGTAGATTCAATGATCAAAGAATAAGGGATGATCGAAGAATAAGAGATACTCTCGATGATCAAGAAGAATGTTTTCATCCTAAAAATATGTTAAGGAAATCTAGGTATGAAAATAATGTAGCTACTAGTCAATTTGAATACATTCTTATTTCTGCTCTTTTTAGTTCTTCCCCTTTAGATTCATATGGTAGGTGGTTGGCATATAGTGGGAATTTTTGGATATTTCTTTGTATACAAGGAAGTCCTCTCTAACTTGGTTGAGAGGGAGACGTATTTGAAAAAAATAATTGGAGATAAACCTACTCATCTTTTGAATGGTTTTGGTTCCATCAAATCTCATTTGGAATTTGGTGAATCCATTCTTCTTCATGATGTTATGTATGTTCCAAGACTAGAGAATAACTTGGTATCTATATCTACTTTGGAAGATAAAGGGATGAGAGTAGCTTTCATTAAAGGAAAATTCCTCACATAGCTTATGGAATCCCACATGAGGGATTATTTTACCATGGGATATAGAGTTTAATGGCTCTATAGGGATAATGGAAGACCTATAATAGCAATGGTCCATGACATTAATCATCAAAGTGATCTATGGCACCGAATATTGGTACATCTACAGTATGAATCCCTACCAAAATTGAAAAAGTTTGTTTCTTGGATGCCTGGTGTTCAATCTAGTCATGATGGAGTATGTCGGGATGTGACAGTGGAAAGAAGACAAGGGGACCATTCCCCTCTACTAGGAACAATACAAGTGATATTATTCAATTCATTCATTATGACCTATGCTCGTGCCAGATCACTCTATTGGTGAACATCTCTACTACATAATATTTATTAATGGATTCTGCGGGAAGACATGGATATACTACCTGAAGAATAAGGATGAGGATTTTAATATGTTCAATGAGTCTAGGCACTGATAGAGAATCATACAGGGAATAAGATCAAAGTCTTCAAGTCTAAAAATGGTGGAGAGTATATGTCAAATGAGTTTGCTGAATTTTTCAAGTAGGATGGAATCAAGAAGGAAATGATTTTAACTGACAACCTCGATTAGAATGGTTTGGTTAAAGAAAGAAGGGGTCCAACATGGAAGGTCCCTAAGCTATGCTACATGATCAAAATTTGTCAAAGTTTGTTTTGAAAGAAGCTACAAATATAACATTCTATGTTCAAAACATGGTTCCTCATCAAACATTGGACATCAAGATTCCCAAATAAGTATTCACAAGTGTGAAGCCTGACATTGAACATTTCAAGTTATTTGGTTGCCCCATATATTTCCATGTTTTGAAGGAAAATAGGAACAAGTTGGAAGCCACCAGAAAGAAAGGTATGTTTGTTGGATATTGTAAAAATTCTAAAGAATTTAGAATATATATGTGTGTGTGTGTGTGTGTGTGTGTGGCGAAAGGAAGATAGAGTTTAGCAGGGATGTAACTTTCGATGAAGATGTTTCCCTTGGCTGACCAAGAGACCTTCCTCCACCTCCTAAGAAGAAAGATGATGATATGGACATACTATAAGGTCCCTCTATGCCTGAGTTAGAGAAATAAGTTGATGACGATCCTATGGAGCTTATGGAACCCTTAGATCCTCCTCCAAGTGATCTCCCTACTAGGAAGATACCATTGTGGCTTTGTGACACATTATAGGATGCTGAGAACATGTTTCTGCCAAAAGGACCTTTAGATAAAGTAAGAAAGCATGTCAATACCAGGGATATGTTGCAGCTATGAGCACTATCATACATGACGAGCCTCCCACTTTTCAAGAATTTGTGAAAGAACGAGTTTGCAAGGATTCCATGGTCGAGGAGTATGAATCAATTATGAATAATGATGTATGGGATGTTGTTCCAGGGCCTAAAGGTAAGTCTATCATAACTTCAAAGTGGTTATACAAGATCAAGCATGGAGCTAATGGAAGCATCAAGAAGTATAAAGTGAGGTTCATGGCTCAAGGTTTCTTTAAGAAAGGGGAGAAGACTATGATGATATATTTTCTCTTGTTTCTCTTTACACTACCATTAGATCGATTGTTACCCTTGCTGCTAGTCAAGGATGGACCCTTCACCAAATGGATGTAAATACAAATTTTCTTCATGTCATACTACAAGAAGAATTATATGTTGAGTAGCCTTAGATATTTTAAGTGAAGGACAAGAAGAATCACCTTTGTAATTTGAAGAAATATTTATATGGCTTGAAGCAAGCCCCCATAGCCTAGTATGCTCACAATGATAGTTACCTGGTGAAGCTTGGATTCACAAGAAGCAATGTTGATACAAACCTCTAATTCAAAGTGGTCCAAGGTATGCCTTTGATTTTGGTTTTATATGTTGATGATTTATTCTTGATAGGTAGTGATCCCCTGATTTTCGAGTGTAGGAGGGAGTTGGCCTCTGAATTTGAAATGAAGGATCTTGGTATGAAGCATTAATTTCTGGGACTAGAGGTCCGGAAAAGATTCGGTAAGCTTTTCCCTTCATAATGAAAATATGTCATGAAGTTGTTGGAAATACTTATAATGGTAGAATTCAAGTCCTTGGCCACACGAATGGAGATGAACTTCAATAAGTTATGTGGAGAATTTGTTGGACCTAATTTAGTGAATCCTTCTGAGTATTGAGAGTTGATTGGGAAATTGGTGTTCCTTGTTAACACCCATCTAGATATATGCTTTCTAGCAAACACTTTAAGTAAATTCATGACATATCCCCTTCATGCACAGTGGGTTGTTGCTAAGCACGTACTGAGATATTTTCATGGGACGATTAACCTTGGTTTGAGATATACAATCAAAGATGTACAAATTCATGGTTACAATGATGTTGGTTGGGCTAGAAATTTTATTAACTGGAAGATCACATATGGATGTTGCTTTAGTTTGGGTTCCACCATGATATCTTGGATGAGAAGGAAAAAAAATTCCCTAGGTTTGAGGATAACTGAGGTAGACTATATTGTTGCTAGCATGGATACTTGTGAGGAAGTTTGGTTGAGGAAGCTCTTTAGAGAGTTGTTTGAGCAGGTCCTTGATATGACTATGATATATTGTGACAACAAGAGTGGGATTTGATTTGGTAGAGAATATCATATTTCATGATAAGTCCAAGCATATTGAGATCAGGGATCATTATATACGAGACATGATACATAGAGGAATAGTGAGACTCAATCATATTTTGAATGATGAGTAGATAACACATATACTCATCAAGGATTTTTCAAAAAGGAAGTTCTTGGTCTTCAGAGAGCAACTTGGAATGATGGATGTGACCATCTTGGGTAAGTGTCCCCATTGATCGAGAACACTAAGCATTCCCTTCCCCCATGTTGAGCTCCCAATGTGGAAATGTAGCCATAAGGGATCCTGGGGTTGAGGGACCTCTAGAAAATATGACAGGGTGTGTATACTTACCCTTGTGGTAAGTTTATAACACCTAATTTTTCTTTGACAAAGTATACCCCATTTGGTATCCTAACCAAAATTTGGGCTTGTTAGGATTGGACCTCCCCATCTGGCCAATGGGTTGAGGTGAATTGAGATAGGGTGTGTATCCTTACCCATGAGGTAAGTCAATCTCACTCAAATCTTGGATGTATGTACTCTACCACTTGAATGTTAAGGGCCTTTATGGAGGATCAATGGAGAATAGGACTAAGTGTGATCCTTAAGTCGATCTCACCTATTGTCACTAGACGATAGGACAATTTGTGACCCTTTAGTAGATCTGGCTTATTATATTAGGTCAATAGGACAAAGTGTGATCCTTGCCCTTGTGGTAAGTATATCTCATCTATTAATAGGGGGTAGTATAATTAGCTCCCCTATGATGTCAAATTCTTCTTCTTTTATATTCGAGAGTGTTCAACAGAGATGAGTAGTGACGACATTTGACTTGATGATGACGAGATATTTGAGATGGGACATATGTTGCAATTGGTAATTTATCCCACACTTCATCAATGTGAGTTGGATAATTCTACTCTTTAAATCTTTGTTGGGCACCAAATTCTCTTTCCAAGTAAATTGGAAGTAATGTCATAGATTTCCTTATTTTTCTTTCATGAAAAGTTGGCACTGATTTCATTATGAACCATGGTTGGGTTTTCTTGATAAGTATTGCTTCAATTTTCCAACATTCCTTAGACTTTGTTTCATAGTTCTGATATTACATAATTCATAAATCTCGATGTTTGAGTTTTTTCCAATGGAGAGGGGGAGCCTAGAAGAATCTATCATGTTGCATTTCTCTCCATGTTGTCTTTATCTTCTTGCATAAATTGATATAAATGTTTTGTTCCATGTCATCACCTATTGCTTCGATCCATGGTTTTCTTCGATTCATTGCCTCTATATGGAAATAGTAGCTTCCATGTTTTGACCCTATGGGAATTTGACCAATATTGGATAAGTTGATGTACCTTCAAATAAGTCAATAACTTCAAAGTCAACAAATATCAAAATGCCCATGATTGAAATTTGAATGTGTTTTAGCATACTGATAGGCTCTAATAATTTATGATTCACTAATTTAAATAGTTTTTAATCCTTTGAAGGGACAATATTCCAAGCTTTACAAAGGTGTCACTTGGGATAATAGTTACTTGTGACCCAAAGTCAACAACAACTTGAGCTATCACATGTTCAATTATCTCAAGGTTTACTTGAGGATCATAGTCTTCAAAATTTTTATCTTGGGAAAAATGTTGTAGCTTTTTACATGAATTTTGATCTTCTTTGTATTCTCTAAGTAGAAAAAGGAGCTAAATTAGATGACCAATTTATTGTTCTCCTTTTAGCATTTCTATAAATTCTTCTATAATATTATATTTAGTCGATGTTTTGTTTCCAGCTTCATTTTTTAAAAAATCGATTGCTTCTCTAATGATGTCATCATGGTACTGTTGGGTCTCTTAATTGTCACATTTTCATCATGTTTATCCTCACCTTTCCTCACATTCCATCACCTAATTTATCCATTTAGCATACCATCTGCATGGGTTCACCTCATTATTTTCCAATTTATTTATTTTTAATATTATTAGAGAATGTGTGATTAATTATTGTAAAATTGGCATATTTCACTAATATCTTAAATGTGGATGAGCTTTGTAAATGTGTAAGATTATTTGGAAGAACTATTCAAAATCCTCTTGAATATTTCCTCCACCATTTCAATAATTCAAAGGATAATTGTTCAAGCTTATTCCAAGGGGAAGATCATGGAGATTCGGATAACAGATCTTATCCAATATTTTTGAGAGATGAGTGAGGATTTGAAGGGATCATATTTTGTAATTATAGGGATATTGGTTGAGAGAAGAGTGGATTTGTAATTATGAATTGCTTATCTTGTTTTCAAAGAACTCATGTATAAATAGGAGTGCTCTTTCTCCAAGTGGGGATATGAAATAGTAGGAGAAACTTGAGAATTTGAGATTCTTATTTTTTGAATTTAATTGAAGAAATAATTGATCATTTTCTTGTGCATTGAATAAGTTTCAGTAGCTGAAAGTACTCTCAGTGTATGAGGCAAGGGTGGAGGCCCCCCACACCGAGATAAGTACACTTCTTATTTTTCATAGCTGCAATTTATGAATTAGTTTGTTTATGTTTGATTTGTTTATTTTCAAGTATTGATGAATCTAATGCTCAATCTTAAATAGCATATGAAAGGACAAACAAGTGTTTAAGTTAAGCACTCTTTCTATCGACTCTAGATTTTCCGTTAGAATTCATCTTTACATGTCTTTACATGCTTTCCTATTTTCACAATAGCATTAATGATAGAATGAAATCAATGATGAAGGACAACCAGGACCTCTGAATATAGAGCCTCTTGATTAATATTTCATATATCTTGATCTATTGTTTAGAAATTAGTTTTATCATTTCCTACTTTCCTGTTTTCACAATAGCATTAATGATAGAATGAAATCAATGATGAAGGACAACCAAGACCTATGAATATAGAGCTTCTTGATTATTATTTCATATATGTTGATCTATTGTTTAGAAATTAGATTCATCATTTCCTGCTTTCCTGTTTTCACAATAGCATTAATGATCGAATGAAATCAATGATGAAGGACAACCAGGACCTCTGAATATAGAGGTTGTTATCACTATAAAAATTTTTCCAAACTTGGACAGTTTGCTTTGTTCATAGTCATAATTTTTAGATAGGTTTGAAGTCATGTTAAGGTTTTAGGGGTTAAGTAATAGGGTAAGAGTCTCATTTCCATTCACAAAATAAAGTCTAACAAAATTATTTCTTACCTTGACAGTCTCATATCATATTTAGAGAGTCAAATTTTAAACCATTTTGAATTTTTTTTGATTAAGCCACGAAACCACGTTTTCGTAGCATAGACAGTGTTAAAAAATGCTTTTGTGCTATGAAAATGCTGCTCATTTTGTAGCGCAAAACCCTGAAATTGCATTGAGCGCGCTACGAAATCGGGGATTCATAGCATGTCTTGTCAGTTATTAAATCCACCAGAATTCCGTTAATCATTCATGATTAGGTTTCAACCACGAGTCTTTTATCACACATGCAACCATTCATAGCCATCATACCATTCGTTTGAGGTCATTTATCTTATGTCATTTTCAAATTTAAAAGGGGTTGGTTTTGGTTTTATTGTCTCATGCAAGAAACACATGATGGCATACCCCCTTCCGAATGGTAAGCTCATGGTAAGTAAAAACCAAAGCTTCTCTTTCATTCATCAAGCGAGGAAGTGTCTCTAATCAAGCGAGGTAGTTTATCAAGCGAGGCAGTTTACTCTGAAATCAAGCAAGGCTGTTGGTTACAGGTTTTCAAAAAGCACACAGTAATTCCAAGGAAAGGATGACAAAGGAAAGAAAGAATCACAGGTCAGGCCATTGTTTAAGGACTGAGCCTGAAAGCATAGAGGCTCTGACAAAATACAAATCAGTTGAGGAGGCCTTCAAGAAGGCAGGATGTTGGAAGTTATGTGAAAAATTATAGGGAGGTCATAATCAAGTGACAAAAGAGTTTGTTCTTCACTTCACAGGTTCGAATACAAAGGTTGGTCTCTTAAACTTAAAAATTTCCCCTGAAATTATATCATCAGTGATAGATATTCCAAGGGGAGGAGAAAGACGGTTCAAAAATTTCAGGTTTGAGATGGAATCTTGTAAATTTTTTCTGAAGCTAGGGTTTGAAGAGACAAATTTAACTAAAGTAGTGCCAAGAAGCTACATCAAGAACACATATGCCAATCTTCTCTACAACATTCAAAGGTACTTCACCTATGAGGGAAGATACCATAAAGTGTACTCTTATCATTTCAAACTCTTGTTTCATTTTACTGGAATGATTTCTTTGGATTTTCCTTTCTTCTTGTTTTGAAGTTTAGCTAAGATGGCAGATAAAGTGCAGATGAAAGCTCAATACTACGAAACTTCACTTTTCCATCATGGTCTAGTTAAATTGATTGTTTTACATGAACTTCAGAGGATGAAAAGAGAATGGTCTACATTTTTGTTTTTGTGTGGATTTGGGGTGGAAACACAAGGAGCAGGTATTAGCCATAGGGCCAAAGAAAAGTCACCATCAGAAACCAGTAACCCTGCAGAGACAAGATCAAAAAGATTTGTCAAGTTTAAGCCTAGAAAGCAAGTGAAAGAGCTTGAGATTAAAACATCAGTTATTATTCAAGAAACCCGTCAATTTGCACAAAAGAGGACAAATACAGTTAAGGAAATAGTACAGGGACAGTCAACTAGCAAACCAGCCCATAAAAGATTGACTAGAAGTCAAATAGAAAAGGAAAAGGGAAAAATTGTGGTTTCAGAAGAAGATCCAAGTTTAAAGGGTAGTTTGAATGACATTTTACAGGCTATTGATATTGAGGAATCTCCCTTTAGTTAGGAAGATTTTATAATTTTGGATGAAGGGAAATCTAAGAAAATCAAGTCTTCCAAAAAGATGGATTTTAATGATGAAATTTCAGAGTTTGTGTTCAAGCCCAAAAGGCCTCTAACTAGGAATTCAAAAAAGTTGCAAGGGCTGGATGTGGAGTTAGATAAAGCTGTAGAAGTTTCAAATGTTTATGAGGAGTCCGTAGACCTTTCATCACCAATGTCTAAAGGTGACAGAAACAGAGTTTTCAACACTCAAAGAGAAAAAAACAATTATGAAGGAATTAAGGAAAAGTTGAGACTAGCTAACCTTGAAATTACTAAACTTAAGAAGAATGCAAGAGCACATGTTGTTGAGAAGATAAAATTCAACAGAATTAAGGCTCCATGGGAGCTTGAAAGAGTTTCGAAACTTGAAACAGTCAGCAATGAAGCTCAATGTTTTACCTGGACTCTTCCTGCAATCAAAGAGGCTAAATTTGTGAGAAGGATAAATGTTAATTTAAGGGCTACTAACAGAAGGTTGAAGAGGCAGATTTAAGATCTTGAAATTCAATTGAAAAATTCTGAAGGTCAGCTATAGCAAACATAAACCAAGAGTAGTAAGTGACAAATTCTTAATACAATTTTGTTTTTAAGAAAGAAATCACTTTTTGAGGACTTTGCAAAGTTGACTTATTTTGATGGTTGAGGTTTATTAACATCAAGGAAATCATTAAAAGGTGAAAATACTCTTAAAATTAGAAGATTGTGAAAAAACTATGTAAAAGGTTCATACACTGCGGTTTCGTAGTGCGCTACGAAACTGCTATAGGTGCATTTTTGAACATTTTTATAAGGGTTTTGAGAGGCAAAAAAGCTTCATTTTCAAATTTTTTTGCTAGTGGTGGTTGGAAATGGTTCAAAAATGAAATTCCAGGTCTCAAGGCAAAATAAAAAGAATGGTTGAGAGTGGTTTGCAAAGATACAAATTTTGCGCTACGAAAACAGTTGCTCATTTCTTAGCGCAGCCATACCATCTCTCCTTTTACTTTTTCAAAGGCTTAGTTTCTGTACAGGTGGAAAGGCATGGTTCCATGGAAGTGATAATACATGTCACTTATCTTAAAAGGTCCATATTTCCAGTAAAAAGGGTTCGAAGATCATCAAAGAAGGAAAAGGTTAAATTATAGGAAACATGTCCCCTGTTTTGTAGGACAAGTAAGACATGAACCAGCATGATAGCATAACAAGTTGGAAGCATCATCAAAGTCGAAGATATGGAGGAAAAACTGTCAGAGATATCATTTAAGTTCTAGATAAGGTTGTTTAGACATAATAAGGAGTTTACTCCTATTTGTATTAGGACTTCTAAAAGAGACAGTTAATTGTCAGATGTAATTAATAGTCAGTTTTAGGAGAAAATAGGTGTCAATTTAAGATATAATTTGAATTCCTCTGAAGATGGATAATAGAATCCAAGGTTGTAAAGAATCTATATGTAGCATGAGGTCGAATTCCTCAAGGTTGGAAAATTTTCATTAACAAGAAAACTATGTCACTGTAGCAAACTGTGTGTTTTTATCATAATACAAATATTGGCTTACTACTCAGGATTTAGAAAGAGTTTTTTGATGTTTGATCTTCCTATGGCTTTCTTTATCTACCTATTTGTAGTGGTATGAACATATGGTACTTATAATTCATTGGAAAATGCTCTAACTTCCTGCATATGTTTGTAAACTGTGTTCTGTTCACTTTGTTACTGTTTTGTTGAATATCTAAAAACTCTGAAATGCCCTAACTTCCATGATAAGCTTATCTTGATGTTTTGTGGAAACATACCTTGACTCCATAGCCCAATAGATGTTTGTTGACCAGTAATTCAACTAGTCATACACTTTATCCAATTTATTCCTAGAGTTAGCCATCTAATCCTTAATTCAAAATTTTAAACCTAGTGAGAGAGCCCTCTCAGGTTGAGGAGGCTAAGCCTCAACTAAAAGTCTGGTTTGAAATAGTTACTCAGAGTCTACTTGATCAATAGCCTATTAGTGTCAGATTTTGTGATAACAGAGCCTCTTGATTATTATTTCATATATCTTGATCTATTGTTTAGAAATTAGATTTATCATTTCCTGCTTTCCTGTTTCACAATAGTATTAATGATAGAATGAAATCAATGATGAAGGACAACCAGGACCTCTAAATATAGAGCCTCTTCGATTATTATTTCATATATCTTGATCTATTGTTTAGAAATTAATTAAGTTAGATTTATATTTGTAATATGCATTTCACTAACCATGAATAATTCATCTTCTAAACTTGATTGTGGTTGAAATCCATATATTTTGGAGATGCTTCTAAGTTCTACAAACTCGAATTGATAATTAAATGCTCATGTTAATTTATCTAGTAAATTGACCCAACAGGTACTCTAGATTTAGATATTGGTTAATGACTTTTGTTGATCATATTATTTCTTGTGTTTTGGGTCTACTTTCTTCTCCCACTCCTGTTCTGGTGATGATGTGTAAGATTTTGGAATTTAAGGCTTGTTATTTAGATACAAGGTGGACCAAATTGAAAACTATTTTATTCATTATTTTTTCAAGGATTTTAGGGTAATCCTCCAAAGAGTGATCACTTAATCCACAAATGTTGTATAAGAGTAGCTTAGTTTTGTATTTTAATGGAAATTAAAGTCTAATATGCCCCTCATGCCAACAAGTATAGCAGTAAACTTGTCCTCAACCATGACCTTGACCTTGTTCAAATATTTCACTAATTCCACCTTGATTATTTTGATTTCCTTAATATCCTTCGTTGCCCTAGTATGCAATTCCTCTTTCCTAATATATATTTCCTCTTCCAGATTGGGTTGTTGGATCGCTTGATTGATTGAATGATTATGTATGGTAAATGATATAGTATTTTTTCTTATTTAAATATTTTAGTTGGCATTCATGAGTGGAGTGGGTGGCTTCCTCGCGAATATAAATCCACTTTAGTGTCACTTTCTTTACATTATACCGACATTACCTCATGGTATGATTCAATGTGACTTTGAAATTTTACAATACTTATCTAATTGTACACATCAAACATCTTGTTTGATATGATCTATGAATTCATAGTTATCCTTAGTGTGCTCCTCACTTCAACAATTGGTGCACCACACTTCATTGCATCACAATGTAAGATTCATGAAAGATTGTTGTAATTTCTCAAAAAAAATTCCAAATCTCTTTTCTGTCGATGAGGATTTTGATGACCAATCATCATCTATTTCAATGTGTTGGTCCTTCTTTAAAGTTTCATTAATGATTTAATTTCATGCATTCTTAACAACCCTCTAATTCATTGTGAGAGTCCATCAATCTACCATTGTACTAGGAGAGATTCATTGACCGCATATGGAATTAGACTTAGCAAGTTTTTAAATCTTTTATCATATTCTTGAACTTCTCTCTTAGATATTGCTTAATTTATTTAAGTTTATGGGATGCAAGATGCTCAATTTATTGAGCTTTAAAAAAAGGTGTGGGAACTTGTCATAATATAGTTCTTGGTTCTAGGTTGATTATTTGTGAAATTTCTAAACCAAACCATGTCACTTTTTGTGAGTGCTCCTGTGAACTGATCCATTTGTTTGTCTTTGTCCGCAACATCGTTGGTGTCCTAGAAATTTTCATAAAAAACAAGTGTTTTCTAGGGCCTTTGTCACCCTTGTGGAGGGGGTTTTGAATTAATCTCATGTTTTATATTTTTGGAGTATTTTGTGTTGAAATATATTGAATTTGAGGTGGTTTGACTTAAGTATTTAGTTGTATCGACTTGAATTTCTCTAATTTTGTGTTTATTTCTACTTCGACAACTGAATTTTGTATATTTTTTCTACAAGTATGCACTTTTTTATTTCAACTTTGAGACTCAAAGATGTTGTTGGGATATCATCAGTTTGACATGCTTTGTCTAAGTATTTTATGAATTAGTTTATCTTCAGACACGATGGTTTGTCAGCTTTCCTTGAGTAATCTTCTTCAACAATTACTAATTTCAGAAAAGGGAGGGGGGGTATGTTCATGAGATCTCTAATGTGGAGAATTATGTCATCATTTTCATCATTATTTAGCCATTTCTACTTGACTACTGGGATTTATATTAGGATATAATATTTTAATTTTCCTTGGTAATCTCTTCTAGACCAAAGTGAGGAAGGATTTGAGTCGATATGGAGCCTTTGATTTAGGAAGTCTCTTACATGGGGAATTGTTATATTATGGTAGATCATGTTGGAATTCACAATTATACTGAGAGGGGGAGAGCGATGAATCAATATAATGATATTTTTCACTTATTTAATTCCAATCAAACATCATAACACTTCAATCTCATTAACCCAAAAAGTAACACAAGATATATGTGGAAACTTCTACGGGATAAAACCACAAAACATTTTTATATGAAATATTGTGTAGGCACCAACCTACTATTACATAAAGTTATATGCACAAACCTATGGGAGACACCAATTGTTGCTTTATAGGCACCAACCTATAGGAGAGACCAATCCATGTTGTTGCAAATATTGGTAGGAACCAACCTACTTGTTTTCTTCTTCACAATGTCTATTAGTTGATTTTAATTTCACAAATTCTTATTGTTTCTTTTTCCTCACCAACTCTATTATTTTCTTCTATCTTCATTAACTCTACCTATTGATTCTTAATTTTTCAAGGGAGGGTGAATCAATATAATGATAGTTTTTATTTATTTAATTCTAGTCAAACATCATAAAACTTCAATCTCATTAGCCCAACAAGTAACACAAGATATATGTGGAAACCCCTACGGGATAAAACCACAAAATATTTTTATATGAAATATTATGTAGGCACCAACCTACTGCTACATCAATTTATAGGCACCAACCTATGGGAGACACCAATTGTTGATTTGTAGGCACACAATTATAGGAGAGTCAAATCCCTATTGTTGCAAATATTGGCAGGAACCAACCTACTTGTCTGCTTCTTCACAATGTATATTATTTAATTTTCTTTCAATTTTTTTTCTTGTTTCCTTTTCTTCACCGACTCTATTAGTTGATTCTATCTTCATCAACTCTACCTATTGATTCTTCCTTTTTAAAGTCTACTTCTCCAAAAAAAAAAAAATTTATTGTTTCTTCCCAATAGTGAATTTGCACATCATGCCATGTATCCAATTTTTTGAATATAGTTCTAAAATTTCTACCATAGGTATCAAGAAATCTCTTCTCTATCTCGTGAAAATTTCAGAGTTTGAAACATCTCAGAAAGAAGTTAGAGAAAAAATGGAAAACTTACATGTTTGAAGCATGTTCCATGAGAATTCGAGAACACTAAATTCATCAAAACATATATCCAAACTTACAGAAAACAAAATTCTATAATTTGAACCAAAGGTGCATTATCATCATCTATATGTATCCTCCAAGTTTCACAGTCCAAAACATCCATGAACACAATTTATAGAAAAAATTCCAAGCTCACCTCTTTGAAGAAATTTTTAGGACATGAATCCGAACTTCCTTAGAAGATATCTCAAAAATTATAGCACACCAAGGTCTAAAATTTTAACCATAGGTACATTAAGGTCTTATATTTGTATCCTCCAAATTTCACATTCTGAAACTTCCCAAAAGCGAAGTTTCCTAGATGACTCGTTCACCCTATAAATCACATTTTTTCTTCCACCTTTAGACTCTACAAATCACCCAAAAATTTATTCTTCAACTCCTCTTGCAACCTTATATCTCTACTTGCTTGGAATGTTTTCAAATGAACTCATATTCCCTTTATTTATAGTGTTTGTACATTCACTTATGAGGATAATTTATAAAATTGTTTGTGTCAACCTACTTGTACTTTGGTTGGGTCATCTTGATGAAATATTTCATATCTCCTCATTAATGAATTTGTAACTATGGTTTACCTTCATAATATACATTTGGTCACTTGATGTTACTATATTTATCATTGTAAACCATAGTTATAAATGCTTGAGTCAAAGGAAAATTTATTTTGAGTCAAAGCCCCACTGTGACTTTTTAAAGATGAAAATTTAAATTTTTGAAATGCAAATTTTGGCTTCAAAAGTGACAAGTCAGATTTCCTCCAAGTCAAGCCATCCCTGGTCAAGAGACATGTCCATTCACCCAAGACAAACTATTATATAAAGGAAACTTGACCTCCTCCATTTGGGCATTTACATTCTCTCACAAAAGACATTTTTTGGGAAAGAGAGAAAAGGACAAGAAGGACGAAGTAGGACAAGTAAGGAGGCCAAAATATATATTTTATCTCTCTCTAGCAACTCACATGTGTGGATTAGTCTCACTCTTCATGGCTCTCATTTTTCTGGGGAAATTATTGCACATGGGTGAATTTTATGGGTTACTATGGAAACTGTTGTAAGGCCAAAATTTCCAGGGCAACTGGCTATCGTAGGAAGGCTAAAATTCTAGGTCAGACAGGCAGAGCAAGGTGTAGTATTAGATTGGGTTACTTGACATGGAGGAGAATATTAGGTTTGACCATCGCTATAGGTGTGTCTCTCATTTAAAAATATGAATTTATCTATTGAAAAAGGTTGTTCAGTTTTTCCCTTTGGTTGGTTTTCCCAGGTTGCTACTTCTCCATATCAAATAATACAAATATTTATGGCCAAATGTATAAGGGATATACCCTTTATATAGGTCTAGATGCCTTTTCAACAGACCTGTCAAAGAATAAAGAATCCCAACCATGAAACTCTTACACCCCTTTATATAGGTCTAGATGCCTTTTCAACAGACCTGTCAAAGAATAAAGAATCCCAACCATGAAACTCATAGATCATTTCCAATGAAGAAGATTGGTTCATATTTCAAATAGATTTCAGACCTCCTTAAGATTTTCAATGTTCCTCTGGGTCGCAAAGCGATCTTATTTCATATCAACATTCCATTGTTTCAGATTGCCTTCAAAATTTCTGTAACTATTGTTAAACACCATGTTAAACACACACATGGTGTATGAGAAGGATGAACACACACACACAAGAGACTCAACACACAATGAAGGATAAGCGTGAGGCTTTCTTATTTTTCCATTATACAAAGATGTACATTTATAGTACAATGGTGTGACTCTTGGTTTCATATTCCAAGGTCACTTGGACTCCATTGTGACTTTTCGCATTCCACACCTACCCATGTAGGATTAGGTGTTCAACATCCCCCCTTAATCCGAAGGGGTATGTGTGAGTCCAAGAAAAGAGTTGTAATACAAATCTGCAAAGTATACATGGCAACACTTGGGCTGAATCAACTCTCTGAAATGTTGGAAAAAAGAGGTGGTTTTAGGATGACCACAAACACTGGAACGCAATACTTGTTGCAATTCCCGGAACTCTTCCAAAACTGGCAAGAAGTTGAAGGCTTCTGCTAGAGGAATTGTCCCTCATAAAAAAGCGATACCTTCAACCTAAAAGAAGGAAGGTCTACGACCTGTGATGGTTTTAGGATTACCAACAACTCTGGAATGCTTTGAAGCATTTCTTGGAACTCAACCAAAGCTGGCAAGAAGCTAAAGGCTGTTAAGCTGAAGACTTCTACTAGAGGAAGTGTTCCTCATATATGAAAGGGAGACCTTCAACCTAAAAGAAGGGAGGTCTACTACCTATGATGGTTTTAGTTTATCTACCAACCAAAGATGATGGTTTAAGGTTATCCACCAACCAAAGGTATGCTCATGGGCATCCGTGTCTCTGGCTACATCTCTGAATCCGGAATGACGAATTGTGGCTCAGGCTCGCTTGAACTGCTGGCTACAACTATGAACATGGAATGAGAGATTGTGGCTCAGGCTTGCTTGATCTGACGTCGAAACTTGTACATGACCACCATTTTCCCCCCTGTCAGGGACAAGGTGAGATGATGGCGAAAACTCAACTGCAAGTTTGCTCAATATCCGTGAACAAGTTCTAACATGTGTCGTAAACATCTTCTTGGTTGCTGATGCCCATTAACAAGAAGCGATCCATCCAAGATGAATCTTTGTTCTTGCAAGAGGCTTGTTTCTGAAGCATTTGTCTGAAGAATGGGTGTGCCGATCACAGTGCTTACATGTATGAAGATAAAAACAATTATCTTTCATATGGCCAACTCGATCACAGTGTTGGCATTTCTCAATTTGTTGTTGTTGTGGAACAGGATCTGGAACAGCTGCAGGTGAACTGTCATACATGAATCCGGCACTCTGAAATATGATGGGCTTTTTGTAGTCTGGAATATGAAAGGACACATCCTTGTCATTTCCAAGACCAGTTCGGTGCTTGTTGTGGACAAGCTCTTCCCAAGGTCTGATGATGGGCTTGAGAAGTGCAGGCTGAGCTGATGCATCTGCATGTAAATTCGCTCTTGTACAAGGGACTGAATGTGGATCAACTTCAACTTTATTGACATGCTGCTGATGGGAGTCTTTCTCAATCTTCTGAACAGAAACAGGTTCAGAATGGTGACTCTTTTGCTGAATTTCATCTTGCTGGAGTTGAGTTTCCAACTGCAAAAACTCAATCTTTTCATGTGCATCTAGCAAACAACTTTGAATGTTACAAAGAGCATCCTTGCTCATTTTTACCATATCATGAACATTTGAATAAATGAGGCGATTCAAAAACTCTAATGCCTCATTGATTTTAGCCATTTTCAACAACTTAGGCTCAAAAAATGAAAGGGTGTCGACTTCAACCGAAAATGCACCCGTTTACAATGTGATTCCTTTCAAACAAATACAAATGACTCCAAGGAATTCTCAAAGTACAAAGTGTGCTCCTCAAATGATGGAGGGCAATCAACAATCCAACAACTCAAATACTGATTACAACTATGAAGAAGCTACAAATTCCACTCAAAATACAATGTCAGCTCAATACATATCTCTACAAAATATTTGTAAATGTGTGGCTGAAAACACTTGTGCAAGAATCTTTTTATGGCAGCTGAATTTTCCTTCAAAGAGCATTTTTCAATGATGGCAAACTTGTCTTCAAATGTCAATTTCTTTAGAAAATCACCCTTATGCCACAAATCACACAATGTCAAATTCAATTTTCTCTAAGTATAGTCCATGCCATTTCTTCTTTTACTGCTGTTCATATCTCTCTTTTCTCTCGATCTGCTGGTTTTTTTTTTTTAATTAAAAATTAATTAAAAAATAAATTAATTGGGATTAATTAAAAAATGGGAAAGAGGGATGGTAGTAAAAATGGAGGAAGGGGATTAATTAAAAGGGAGGGATTGTAATAATGGAAAGGGATTTTAATAAATTAAAAAAAATGAATTAATTTAAAATGGGTGGGTAATTTATTTAAAGGGGGAGTTATTATATGAAATGGGAGGGAATTAAAAAATTAAAAGTCGAATTTTAAAAATTCTTGGAGGAAGGGGAATTAATGGAAATGGGAGGGGGAATTTTTAATGATAGAAAGATTAAATTGGAATGAATCTACGTAAGGGAGGGGTGTGGGAAAACTAATGGAAATGTTAATAAAAATGAATTATTAAAAAAGGGAAGGGGGATGATTTAATTTAAAATTAGGGGAATGAGAATTTTAAAATGGGGGAAAGAGCGTTGAAGGAGGTAGAAAAGGGGCGTATTGGAGTATGGAGTTGTATGAGTTGGGACAGCCGAATGGTGTGAGTGCAGGCCGTAAGGGCCGAGGGTTAGTGGGGTGAGGGGGCGAGTTTGCAGAGTTCGAGAGGGAGTGTTGGGAAGGGCGCAAGGGGGAATGGGGTTTGAAAATGGGTTTGTATTGTTGTGTGAAGGCCGAGTAGGGATGGAGCGTATAGTTGAATGCAGGTGGGCTGTAAGGAGAGTGAGGGTGGAGTTTGAATCGATTTTGATTTTTTTTATTTCATTTTTTTAACTTTTTTTTTTAATTTTAAAAAAAGCAGAGAGGAGTTACAACAGCTTGTAGAAATTGTAGAACAGTGAAAATTTCAAGCATTGAAACACCATGGCAATTTGCAGAAATTGCCAATAAAACTCAAAATTTTTCTAATAGCCCAGCAGCAGAGAATATTTTCCAGAAAATTTTAGCAGTAAAAAACCCAGAAACTTCTTCAGAAACCCAATTTAAAAACTTTTCTAGCAGCTCCAAAATGGTGCAGAAATTAAAATGCAGAAATTGCAGAAAAAATGAGCAGTGAGAAACCTTCAAATGCACAAAGCTGCGTTTCTCCAAACTAATTTCTGAATGCTGCCAAGGATTTTGAGTGCTGCTCCTTCTCAAAACCAATGCTGCTCTTCTTCAAAACAAATTCTGAATGCTGCTTCTTTATAATGCGGCAAAATCACTGCTGCAAAAATCCTCCAAATGCTGCAAAAATGCCAACAATTTTTGCAGATATGCAGAGGCCATAAACACAAATGGCTTAGTCAATTTGGAGCAGGGCCAGCAATCGCCCGCTCTGATACCATGTTAAACACCATGTTGAAGCACACACATGGTGTATGAGAAGGATGAGCACACACACAAGAGACTCAACACACAATGAAAGATAAGCGTGAGGCTTTCTTATTTTCCATTATACAAAGATGTACATTTATAGTACAATGGTGTGACTCTTGGTTTCATATTCCAAGGTCACTTGGACTCCATTGTGACTTTTCGCATTCCACACCTACCCATGTAGGATTAGGTGTTCCAACAACTATCAACAAAGCCCATTTAAAATATCAGAACTAATGAAACCCATGCACAAATTAAACCTATCCCCAAGAGAATTATAGCCTAGAATCTTTGCAAATATTTGACCTCTCCAAGATTAATGCGAGTTGCAGAAAATGGTTTTCATTTGAGAAAAAAATCATGTGTTTTAGGAGGACCCGAGCAATGGATTTATAGTTATGGAGGTGACCATTAGGGAGGGTCGACATGCCCAAAATCATAGAGCCTAGACATGAAAATCGAATTTTATTTCTCAAAATTTAAATAAAATTGGATAAAAAAATTGACTACTTCTTGGAGGTTGACTTAACATGAGATTATAGTGTTTTTAATGATTTATCCTCTTTTTAATTTGACTTGCTTTTGGAGCCCAAAAGTTGATCTTGGAATTCAAAATAATAATTTTAACTTTTACACCTTTGATCACCAGAAGTTAATTAATAAAAACTAAATTTTCCACATCATCATCTTGTTTGGGGTTATTGACCACGAGTTGGGACTTTCATATTCAATTAAGCATATCTATTAAATTGTGAGGGCTCTCATGGTGTGCCATATACCACTAGAATTGTCTCAATTATGAGCATATAATGATTGTGATATTAGGAGCAATCCAACTTTTCTTTTTCCTCATATATTAAAAAAAAATAGGGTTATTTGGAGCTTCAAGGGATTCTAGGGTTTTTGAGTCATTTGAAACTTCAATTAATGAAAAATCAGCAAATATTAAGATTGTTCAAGAACTAACATTGACATAAATGACAACACCATTCAACAATATCCCCCTTTGTCATTAATGGAAACACATACTCCCCCTGCGATCACTGCTCCCCTTGACTTCTTACCTCAATATTATTCTCATGATTTATCACCCCCTTTGACATCAATGGAAAAGGGTGACTCTCCTTGATAAGCTTCCTAATTTTATTTTCTTGTAATATATCGTTGCTCCCCCTGAAAAAATGTCTTCCTTTGTATTCCTACAAGATATTTTTCTTCCTTTAACTACTTCTCTTCCTAAATGATTGTTGCAATAAGTGAACTATCTCCCCCTTACATGTTATGCTTCAAAAAAAATCCATAGATAATTCTATCTTTTGATATGCACCAACGACATGGGTCCTTTTGTGATTTTATCCTTAACTTTGCCTGTCAGAACTGCTACTCCACTGAAACTTCCCATAATGTTGAATTTCATTCTAAATATTTCTTCATATCATCCAACTGTCAGCATGTCGAAAGAAAAGATCTTCAAACGTATAATTGTTGCGACATAGAATCCCCTCTTCAATATTTATAGGGAGTAAAAATGTCAGAGTCTTAAAAATAATGCATGAACCAACTCTTCGAAAAGATTATCCTAAACCTTGATATCTTCCAATGTACTTGTTGATTTATCATGACATTTTACCTTAAAAAAATATGAAAGCATGACTGCAAATAATTTTACACTGACTTGTTCTTCTTAATTTTATTTCCTTTTTCAGACCTTCATGTACCTGGTGTTAGATATTTATTTCATGGAAGATTCAATCTTGAACCTACAATCACGAGCTATATGTCCATAGTTATAGCATTTGTAACATGCAATGTTGGGCCTAAATGATTGAACTAATGACATATAACTTTTGCTGACAATTTTTTTTTGAAATCCGTCTTGTTATAGTGTAAACATGCCTCCAGGGTTTTGATAATGTCTTTGATAATCACACCTGCCATACATTCTACAATCCCTGGTCATATTCCTGAAGTTAGAACATGGAAAAAAATGACCATTAAACATGTTAGGGTACCTGAATGAGATGTCATGTCTAGATGATCTCCTGTAGTCATCCTTCTTTGGAGGAGGAACAACCTTTTATTGATTATTTCTTAGAGTAGCAACATTTTTACCTTTCTATTGTCCTTCATTTTGATTTGGCCTTTAAGGGATCTTGTTATCAGTCTTTTCATCAATATTTCTCTGCGGGGACTTGGAGCTTGTGCCTTCATCACATGGAGCTTCGCCTACCTCTTTTTCCTTCATCTTCAATCAAACACTATCATTATGTTTTCTTTCATCATCTAAGAATCTCTCCTTTTTCCATTTCCTAAGCTTGTCTACTTTAGATAGTGCAACGTCAAGTTCTCCTTGCTTTTGAGCAAGGTCTTCCTGAAATCTTCCTTTCAACAATTTCCTTCTTTCTTCTACCTCTTCTAGTTGCAATTTTAGAAGAGTGGCTTTTTTAGTTGCTTTGTTGAAGTCTTGAATTTGTTCCTTTTTCCTTCCACTTTCCTTTCTGAGCCTGTCTATTTCTGCAATAGATGCATGGAATTCCTTTTAATTTTGATTGACTTCTGCCTCATGCTTCTAAACAAATTATTCTAATTTGTTTGTCAAAAATTTCTCTTTATTTTTTGCTTCTTGCCCTTGAAGTTTCAAGAGAGCAACTTCTTCTTTGAGTGCGTGATTTTCCTCCTCTATGTTCTTCAGCTCTTTCAAAGCATTGATTAATATGTATGCTTCCTCTTCTTCTCCTTCTTCCTCATTGTCAGAATCTTCCATATGAGAATTTTCTTGACTTAAAGCATGATCATCATCATCTTTGTCTTGACTAACATAATCTTGACCTGAATGAAGATTTTGAATTCTCTCCTAAATATGTTTGGAAGATGAGCATCGTCCTACATTAGATTTCATAGAATATGGTACGACACTTAAAATGATACTCATGGCTTTGGAGTTTTATTTTATTGATTCATCATTAGAGGTATTTCCATAAACAATAGAATATCATACATCATATCCAATATCTTGAAAATAGGTTTCCATTTTATCTCTCCAAAATACCAAACTTGATTCATTGATCGGAGAAATTGGACCAACCTATTTCTCTTCATCAGTTGTAATAGGTTTTGAAACAATTTCAATATCAAGAACTTCTTTTGGATTCTTTGAATGCTTGGAAATTTTCTTCCTTGACTTTCCCATCTTGGTTTATCTTAGATCTTCCTTCTAGCTGTTAAGTTGCTACTAAAGGAACCTGCTCTGATACCAATTGTTGGAAATACTAATGGGGTGTGAATCTGTATTTCTCTTCAATTAATATTTTTAACTTCACGGATCATTTAAATTATCATTGACATTAGATCAACATAATTCAACATCACATGAACTGTAAACAACGCCATTCAACAATGCACAAACATCAAGAAAGTGAACAACATATTTTTAGGTGGAAACTGCGCGTACAAAAACCATTGAACATTGTAATACAATCTCTATCAATCAAATATGGCTCTACACATCAAACCCTATAATCAGTCAAATCTTCATCTGCACCAAACCCTCGCTGAACAATTATTTCTTATCTCTGCTCTTTGTTAACTATCTTGTCATAGTTAAGGTGTCAAGTCATCAATCTGCCATCTAACATTACCCTGGTTTAACAAGACATCAAACATCTGGCCAAGAACTAAAAATCATTGCAATCATCAATTGCCCACACTAACTAGTTGTAGTTCAATCAATATTTTTGTTCTATCTTTGCTCAAAGGATAAGAACTTTTTCAACTGGCTTTACTTGACAAGACCTATATTCATCGTGTATAACAAACCTTAAGCAACATTATCCTAACATGACAAACAAACCCACTGCTTTTTTCCAATTTTGATTGGGATCAATATTAGCTTCAATAACTCACAAAACTATATAAAACCATATAAGGATTTAATTGTTCTACATATTGTTACTTTCAAGACTTGTTCTACAATTTGATAGAAAATTTTCCATGGATCTACAAATTATATGCCTCCACCTCTTAGTTATTCTTAGTTATTCGACAAAATGGAACATATGGATATAATAAAAATATAATACCGAGATTAGAACCCAAGAAATACCAACTTTCAATTAAATTGATTCGAACCAAGCAATACCAACTGTAAATCAAATTGATCTTAATTGCCAAGCAATGCTGTTCAATATGCATTACATGCCCACGAACAATTCTAAGAGATCAATCGTTGCCAAGATCGCCTTTGTCGTTAAATTCCTTTCCAACCTTTGCCTGCCCCATGTTGAAGCCTGTAGTAGAATCGATATAGGTTACAACTGTAAGTCCATGCAAGCCTGACAAAATAATCTTCCACAAAAAAGGCTTTCAAACGTTCCCTAAAAATTGCTCTGCAGTTTGTATGCCACGAGGATTCCGAGTTATAGATACAAAATTTTAGGAGTGAGCCTCAAATATACAAGTCTTTTTGCAAGGGGATATTTTAGAAATTTCTCCAGATCTTGTGTCATGAAGTATGCACAGAACAGAACCCCTGGAGAGCTGGAAGTGCCACAAGAGATGGTCTAATTTTTTTTATTTTTTTCCTAGATATCCGAATTCATATTCAAAACAATCCAAACCTACATCCCTAAAACAATTTGCAATATACCAAAGAGACACATGAAATCTTAGTTTTGCTTGTTCTAATTGCTTCAAAATTGTAGATTCGTTTGAATATAGACAGAGTATAGGCCTTGAGGACTGAGAATGATTAATCATAGGTTACCGGTTCTTTCTTCGATTGTAAATATATCACCTACAAGACAAGTCCAGCGAAACCCTAGCAAGATCATAACCCAAGCAATCCTTCTAGTAAATCAACCTTCAAAATTTCTTTAAGGCAATGCCGGCCACTACTCCATATCAGATAATATGAATTTTTATTCCAAAATGTACAAGGGATCTACCCTTTATACAGGTCTAGATTCCTTTTCAACAGACCTATCAAACAATAATGAATACCAACCATGAAACTCTTACCCAGAGATCGTTTCCTGGAAATAAAATTGGTTCAGATGTCAAACAGATTTCGGACATCCTTAAGATTTTCAATGTTCCTCAAGACCACAGAGAAATATTATTTCATATCAGCGTTCCATTGTTTCATATTTCCTTCAAAATACTTGTAAAACCCATGCATAATCTCAAAAGTAGCGAAACCCATGCACAAATCAAATGAATCCCCAAGAGAATTATAGCCCAGAAGAACAAACACGTGTTTTAGGAGGAACGCAGCCATGGATTTATAGTGATGGGGGTAACCATTAGGTAGGGTCAACATGCCCAAAATCATGGAGCAAACCCATGAAAATTAGTATTTGATTTTTCAAAATTTAAATAAAATTGGAGCCAAAATTTGACTACTTCTTGGAGGTCGACTTAACATGAGATCATAATGTTTCTAATTATTTTATCCTCTTTTGAAGTTGACTTGATTTTGGAGCCCAAAAGTTGATCTTGGAAGTCAAAACATTAATTTTCAATTTTACACCTTTAATCACAAGAAGTTAATGAATCAAAAATAAATTTGCCACATCATCATCTTATTTGGGGTTATTGACCACAAGTTGGGGCTTTCATCTTCAATGAAGCATATCTATTAAACCATGAGGGCTCTCATGGTGTGCCATATACAATTGGAATTAGCTCGATGAGGAGCATCTGATGGTGATCTTAGGAGGAATCTGACAGATCTTTGTCTTCAAATATTCAAACAAATATGAGGCTATTTGGAGCTTAAAGGGATTCTAGGGTTTTCCAGTCATTTGGAGATTCAATTAATGCAAACCAAACAAATATTAAGAACATTCAAGAACTAAGATTGACATTAATGGCATCACCATTAAAAAATATCCCCCTTTTTCATCGATGACAACACATACTCCCCCTACAATCACTACTCCCCCTGACTTCTTGCATCAACATTATTCTCTTGATTTATCTCCCCCTTTTACATCAATGGCAAAGGTGACTCTCCCTAAAAATTTTCCTAATTTTCTTTTCTTGTAATATGTCGTTTCTCCCCCTGACGAAATTCCTTTCTTTATCTTCCTACAAGATATATGCCTTCCTATAATTTCTTATCTTCTTAAATGCATGTTGCAATAAACGACCTATCTCCTCCTGACATGTTATGCTTGAACAGATTGCCATAGATGATTCTATTTGTTGATATGCATCAACAACATGGGTCCTTTTGCATTTCTATCTTTAACCTTGCCTGTCAGAATCATCTACTCCACTGAAACTGCCCATAATGTTGAATGTCGTTCTAAATATTTTTTCATATCAGCCAACTATCAGCATGTCAAAAGAATATATCTTCAAATGTAGAACTGTTGCTACATAGACTCCCCCTCTTTAATGTTTGCAGGGAGTCAACATGCTGGACTCTTCAAAATAACGTATGAACCAACTCTTTGGTAGGATTATTCTAAACCATGACATCTTCCACTATACATATTGATTCATCATAACCTTTTGTCTTTACAAATCCTGAAAGTGTGACTGCAGAGACTTTTCCACTGACCTATTTTTTTCCCTTCCCCACACCTTCCTATACTTGGTCATTAGGGAAATTTTGAAGTCTAAAATGGGCCTCCTAAGGAAATTATAAATAATAGTGGAAATAATAAAGTAAGATTTGATGACATCATCAAATTTTAGAGGGAAAAAAGAAAAAAATTATTGTTTCAACTCGTATTTTTAACTTATCTCCCAAATTTTTTACTAAAATTTCGAGTGGGAGCACTCGTTGGATGCAAAATTTAATTCCTCATCCAAGGAGCACCCATGTTGCATACTTTCGATGGACCTAGCTACACGAAAAATGAGAAATATATAAAAAAATGTGATTGCAATCACGTTTTTTCATGTATTTCTCATTTTCGCATAACAGGGTCCATCGAAAGTATGCAACATGGATACTTCTTGGATGCAAAATTTAATTCGTCATCCAAGGAGCACCCATGTTGCATACTTTTGATGGACCCTGCTAAACGAAAAATGAGAAATATATGAAAAACATGATTGCAATCACGTTTTTTTATGTATTTCTCATTTTTCGCATAGCAGGGTCCATTGAAAGTATGCAACATGGGTATTCTTTGGATGAGGAATTAAATTTTTCATCCAACGAGTACTCCCGCTCGAAATTTGAGTAAAACATTTGGGAGATAAGTTGAAAATACGAGTTCAAAAAGTAGTTTTATTATTTTATTATTTTTTAATCTTTTTACCCTTTTACTAAAAAAATGGTGAATCATTCCCCATGGTTGACATAATCATCTTGAATCTTATTGGTTCTTATAAAGTTTATTTTGGTTGCACATTTTTCTTAGGAGGCCCATTTTAGACCTCAAAATTCCCCTAATGTGCTAGAGTTGTCTTTCATGGAAGATTCATTATTGAACCTACAGTCGCAAAGCTATATGCCCATAGTTTTGGTATTTGTAACATTCAATGTTGGGCCTAAATAATTGAGCTAATGACATATACTTTGTGTTCACAAAGTTTTTTTGAAATCTCTCTTGTGATCTTGTAAACTTGCCTCTAGGTTTTTGATAATATCTTTGATAATCACATTTGTCATACATTCTGAAATCCCTATCCATATTCCCAAGGTTAGAACATGGAAAACAATAACCATTAAACATGCTAGGGTACCTGGATGAGATGTCATGTCTTGATGATCTCCTGTAGTCATACTTCTTTGGAGGAGGTACACCCTTTTGTTGATTATTTCTCAGAGAAGAAATTCTTTTATCCTTCTTTTGTCCTTCATTTTGATTTTTTCTTTGAGGGATCATGTTATCAGTATTTTCATTAATATTTCTCTGCGGGAACTTGGATCTTGTGCCTTCATCACATGGAGCTTCACCTGCCTCATTTTCCTTCATCTTCAATCAATCACTGCCATTGTATTTTCTTTCTTCGTCCAATAATATCCCATTTTACCATTTCTTGAGCTTCACTACTTCAGATAAGGAAATGTCAAGTTCTCCTTGCTTTTGAGTAACGTCTTCCTAAAATATTTTTTTCGACAATTTCCTTCTTTCTTCTTCCTCTTCTACTTGCACTTTTAGAAGAGTGACCTTTTTAGTTGCTTTGTTGATGTCTTGCATTTGTTCCTTCTGGCTTTCAAATTCATTTTTGAGCATGTATATTTTTGCAACAACTGCATCAAGCTCATTTTTATTTTGATTAACTTCTGGCTCATGCTTCTGAACAAATTCTTCTAATTGGCTTGTCAAAAATTTCTCTTTATTTTATGATTCCTACACTCAGATTTTCAAGAGAGAAACTTCTTCTTTGAGTGTGTGATTTTCCTCCTCTGTTTTCTTCGACTCTTTCAAATCATTGATTAATATGTCTGCTTCCTCTTATTCATCTTCTTCCAAATTGTTAGAATATTCCATATGAGAATTTGCTTAACTTGAATTGTGATCATCATCATCTTTGTCTTGACCAAAATGATCTTGACCTGCATGAATATTTTGAATTCTCTCCCAAATATGTTTGGAAGATGAGCATTGACCTACATTGGATTTCATAGAATCTAGTAGGGCACTTAAGATGATACTCATGGCTTTGGAATTGTATTTTATTGATTCATAGGTAGAATTATTTCCACAAAAAACAAAATCCCATACATCATATCTAATAGATTGCAAATAGGTTTCCATTTTATCTTTCCAAAATAAAAAAACAAGATTCATTGATCATAGGAATTGGACAAACCTATTTCTCTTCATCAATTGTAATAGGTTTTGTAAGATTTTTGTAAGAATTTCAATACCAATAACTTATTTTGCCTTCTTTATGTTGGACAATCTACTAGGGAAGCTATTTAAACAATTCTCCTTAATAATTACTTGTGAAATTTAGTTAGCTTCTTCATGTTATTTATTAAATTATCTTCATCAAATAATTATCAATAGCATAAACCATAAAGATCATAAAAGACATAGGACACAAAATATAGGTTCCAAGCCAGGGAAAAACCCCTCCAAGCTAGGTAAAATCCAAAAGAATCTCTTCTCTTTTTATAGAATCTGATCAAATGAGAAACACTAGAATCAATGAACTAAGTCAAATCTCCTCTAAGCACCTATTCAAACCTCCTTCAAATCCCTTCTAGGAAGTCAAAGTCGACTCTATTCAACAAGAATCAAACCTTATCCATACTTGCTCTAAACTAAGATTTCAGCTCCAAATCTCAGAACTTCAGACATATAGTGAATTCAAAATTTTTGTCTTCCAACTTTTTGCCCCCTGCAGTAGAACATAAACCCTGATCCTTGTACGTGTGAGCATAAAAGTTTAGTTTTCATCTTCTTTCCTTCATTAGGGTTCTTCTTTATGTCTTCTTGTCTCCCCACTCTTGTTTTTCCTTCTTGTTCTCTTGCATATAGAACTTGTGAAGATGTGTGTCCAAAGTGAGTTGAATCTCCTTATATATATGTGTTATTCATAGGGCCGAATAACCCTTTCTAAGTTGGCTTCTTACAAGTAGGGACGACTTTTGCTTGGAGGATTACTTTGACTTTCTAGACTCGAAATAATATCTTTAACATGTTCCAACTTACCCAATAAGGTCTTATACAAATGATAAAGACTCTTTTGACTCAATAAAAATATTCTTTTGAGTAGAAAAACCCTAGGAGCATGAAATGCATGCTTGATCTAGATGACCAATACAAATAGAGCATGAAACACATGCTTAAAATAACATTTTTCTTTCTTATTTTGCTTGTAACATAAGATATACATAATGACATGAGTAGAATGAAAATTATGAAGACTGAAACTAGTTAAATTTTCCAACACTCCCTCTAAACTAGGGAGGTATTCATAATTGTACCATCGGTACAAGGATTTTCTCAAACTAAAGAGTTCACATAAGAAGAGTCAGATTGGTAAGCCATATCTAAGCATCAACATCATAACCAACATTGTTAACATGGTAAGTCCTTAACTTGAAAATCTATATTTATATTAGAGCATGATGTTAGGAGGATTTATGTGATACAACACACTACCTCTCAAGGTACATACCCCATTTAGATGTTCACTAGTGTTAAAGAGTGCAACTAGGGGCTAATTCCCCATTTGGAAGTCCCTCCTTTGATGACTAATTGCACATTTGGATCTCGCTTGATGGAAACTCCCTTCTCCAAAATTATATTTTTTTCTCACCTACAAATGGCCTTTCTTCAAGTCGGCCTCATTGGTTAAAAGAATGTCTCTTGACCCCACGTTAACCACTACAAATGAAAAATAAGGTCACTTCATTTTGGCATCATCTCAACACATCTTCTGAGTGGTTCAAACAACTTATGGGGAAAATCCTTCTCCACACATGCGAGAGAATTTTCTTGGTTGCTTTGTCTTATGCGTTGACTTTTAGTTCAGTTGACTTTGACCAACATTGATCGATGACTTTCAAAGATTGTTTCACTAGGATTTTTACTAGGAATATTATGTTTAGGTATACTGAATTGATTGGCATGCAAATCGAGACTTTCTATACAGGTTGACCAACATTGACTACACGCTAGACTGCAAACTTTCACTGTAGAATGTTGACTAAGTTTGATTAGTTTTTCATCCCTGTTTTAGGTTGATTTTGACCATCTATTAAGGTCAAGTTCCTTGTTGCATTAACCAAATTAATTAGAGGTTGTTTGAATATTTTTTTACCACTATTGACTAAAATGGTTAGGGCACATTAATTGTTGTCTATTGCAGACTGTTGACCATAACTATATTAGATCATATTAAGCTTCATATCATTGGTTGGTAAAATTTATTGGATAAGTCAATACTTTGAATTTGATTATTTTACTAAATTGGATCTTCTCTCTCTGCTAAACATTCAATATTAATCATTAAGAAGGATTGGTTGGGTTTTCCCCCTTGTGGGGTTTTACCTTGGGATTATACTAAATCTTTGTGTTCATTATCTTGCCTTTTCATCTTATGCATATTGTTGATGATTTTATATCTACAATTAATGTCAATAAGTAAATTATAAGTGATTTCTACTAAATTTAATTGTGATTTTTATTGGAATCTAAAGTGGAACTGTTATTGGGCCAACGAGACATTGTTGCAAGCATAGAACATACCATAAAAATTAACATGGTATCAGAGCCAAGGTGAAGACAAGCCTAAGGAAGAAGTAAGTAATCAATGTTGGTATTATTGTTGTTGTTGATCAAGAACTGTTGGAAAAGTATTCAGGGTTTCTACCTCTTATTTCAAGTATGAGGATAAACTCAATGAAAAATCGAATTATCATTCTTGGAAGATGACATTTGATTTTACCTTGGAGGAACATGAAGTGTTGGATTATGTTCAAGGGAAAGTAGTGGAGCCTCCTTAAAATGCACTTGTTTCTCCTAGAATGAAGTAGAGAAAAGTTGAGGTCAAAGGTAAGAAAAATTTCAGTTGACTCCATTCAAAACAATTTAATCTCTTTTATGACTAATTTGGGAACTTCCAAGGAAATGTATGATAAGTTGATTGGGTTGTTCAAAGTCAAAAAAGCACATATAATACTTCCTCTTCCTCAAGAACAAGTTGAGGGATATCAAAATGGACAAATGGGAGTCTATACAAGCATACTTTATGAGAATAAATCAAGTAAAAAACGACTTGTTATCTATTAAAAAAGTTACTACTGATAATGACAGGATACCTAGTTTTGATGAGCTATTGGCTAGATGAACTCAAGAGGAAATAAGGATGATGGAGAGAGATAATTCAACCAATGGAAGTGAAGTTACCACTTTCTATGCACATGCTAGAATGAAGAATCATGTTGGCCCATATAATTCAAGAAGGAAAGGTCAAGGATTTAAGAAGGGAGTCAAAGGAAAAATAAAAGGAAGATGCTTCAATTGCAATAACTTTGGCTACTATGCTAGTGAATGTCCTAAAAAAAATAATCCTTCGAGGGACAACAAAAACAATCAAATAAAAAATAGGTCTAACAAAAAATGAAAAAAGAGTGCTCCATTTTCACAAGAAGGAAATAATTGACCTCCCAAGAGGACAATAAATGCAAGGTATGATGAAAATAATGTTATTTAAAAACAATATGAATATTATCCCATTTCTTATTTATATAATACCTCTCCTTCAGACACCTTGGATCATTGGTTAATTAATAGTGGAGCCTCAAGGCATTTAACTAGATATAATGAGGTTCTCTCAAATTTAGTTGAGAGTAAGACTAATGTAATCATTATTCTTGGAGATAATCCCAGCTACCTCGTGAAAGGGATAGCAAAAATTTCCCTTCACTTGAACTTGGTCAAACCATACATATTCAAGATGTTTTGTATGTGTCTAATTTGAATAATAATTTGGTGTCTATTTCTACGATGGAAGACAAAGGCTTCAAGGTATATTTTAGTGATGGAAAGGTACATGCATGGAATAATAAATTTAAAGATGCTTTTACTCTTGGTTTTAGGGTTGATGGTCTTTATAAAGTTGGTGTAAGTCCTTTGGGAGATTTGGAAAATGACACCTCTATTCAATGTGATCTATGGAACCAGATATTTTCTCACTTACATTATAAAGCATTACTTGGTGTAAGGAAGATGGTACATGATGGACATGATGTCATAATAGTGGATGGATGTTGATAGGTGGAATTCCTACCTAGTTTAGAGGGAGTGTTAAAGAGTGAAACTAGGGGCTAATTCCCCCACTTGGAAGCCCCTCCTTTGATGAATCATTTCACATTAGGATCTCCCTTATTGGAATCTGCCTTATCCTTCAAAATTATAATTTTTTCTCACTTGCAAATGGATTTTCTTCAAGCCAACCTCATATTCAAGTTAGCCCCATTGGTGAAAAGACATGGCTCTTGACCCCATTTTAAACAATATAAATACAGCATATGTTCACGTGAGTTGGGCATCATCTCAACACATCTTCTCACTGATTCATACAAATTATGAGGAAACTCCTTCTCCACACATGCAAGATACTTTTATAGGAATATTTTTCTTTTGCCTAAAATTTAAGTTCAACTAAATTTGACCAGATTGACCAAGGACTCTCAGAGACCGTTTGACTCAAAATATTTTGTTTGGGCAGAACAAATTTATTAGCATGTATATCAATACTTTCTGTGCAGGTTGACCAACATTGATCGCAAGTTGGACCGCAAAGTTTGGTCGCAGAATGTTGAAAATGTTTGAATAGTTTTTCATATTTTTTTTTAGTCGACTTTGACTATCTATTAAGGTAAAGTTCCTTGTTGCATTGACCGAATTAATTGGAGTTTGATTTACTGATGTTTTAACACCATTGAATGGATTGTTTAGGGTACACTAATTGCTGTCTATTGCACACTATAGAACATAATTATATTGGATAAAATTGAGCTTCATATCATTGGTTGGTCAACTTTATTAGATAAGTAAATACTTTTCCTTTGACCATTGTACTAAATTGGATATTCTCTCTCTATTAAACATTTGATATTAATAACAAGAATGATTGGTTGGGTTTTCCCCCTTGTGGGGTTTTACCTTGGCATTAGCCTATATCTCTATGCTCATTGTCTTGTCTTGTCTTCTTGTGCATATTATTGATGATTTTCTATCTATAAATATTGTCAATAAGTAAATTCTAAGTGATTTCTACTAAATTTAATTGTGATTTCTATTGGAATATGCAGTGGAATTGTTATTGGGCTAATAAGACATTGAATTAATTGTTGCAAGCATAGAACATACCATACCAATTAACAGCTAGGTATATCCTTTCAAAAATATTTTTATCTTGGATTCCTAATTCTCAAATAATATATGTCCTCTTTGACCACTCTTGTCTTGTATACTTGTCCAATCCTCAAACAATGTTGATAAACAATACTACTTCCTATATTGGATTCTATATCCTAAAGGAGTATTACCCTTAGATACCAATCCTCCATTCTTCTTCCTAGTGCCTTCACTAAGACTTATGATTGCTAGTCTTGGTATAGTGTATGACACATGGAGAATGTGATGTATTTAACATGACTCCCTCTCAACCTAGAGAGGAGGTCCCCATTCTCTCTTGATTGGGGAATAGATCCTTGTTTCCGCTTAAACATTTAAGGAGACTTCTTACTCCCTATAACGTATAGATGATATTATTTTACTTCTTTTCAATTAGGAATATTTCTAGCGTGTCATGATCAATACATCAACTATTAGTCCTTAACAGATTTCTTCAAGTAGTTACATGGCTCCTCCCCTTCTTCGTATCTTCATGAAATTGAGATTTCATCTTCCTGGATGTACTGGAGCCAAACTATGATAGGATTCAGGCCATCAACCTTTCATATCACTTTCCACTAGTCATCATCAACAAAGGAATTATCATTAGCCAATGAAAGTAGAGCTTAGTCATAGCTCTCTTTAGAAATGAAAGTGATATTCACCGTTCATATGAACATAGAGTTATTTCTTTATATGACTAACACTTAATCTCAAGATGATGTAAACATCTTGAACACACAATACTTCAATGATTACCAAAACCATTGACTCAATTTATGTATTCATTGAATTGAGTTCAATACCAACAATTGTAGATATACTTGCCAATTGTACTTCTACAAAATCCTTCTAGGTAGCAAAACATATATTGACCAGATAACCAAAACCAAGATATCAATATCAAAATTACCTCAATATGGTGGCATCTTTATATTTTTCTTAATTTTGAGATCACCATCCTTTCACATGGTCTATATTCATCTTTTACTACATATCCTTTTCCATGCTAGTCACTTGTAATCAAAGTGCCCATGGAACAAACTAACCAACAAGATGCAATTTCTTCTTCCTTGGAGTTGTCATTATCAACTCTCTTTCTTTCTTCAAGAAACCATATTCAATGTTGATCAATATCATCATGTATAATTCATGTCATATTTGTGGAAGTATCTTGATCCTTAACCTTCCAAAGCATGCCAAACTCCCTCCAAGTGTCTAGTGATGACATGGAATCATTTTTCATGCTTATGTTATCCATCACATTCTCATGAACAATTATTTCTATAGAATTCCTATAGATATGAATTCTATACGAATGACCATATAGTAGTCCTTGCTTTGAATGAGCTCGTTTCTTTCCTTATCTAATATAAGTTTATATTAAGAGGAAAAAAGCTTTAATTCTTCCTCTCATACTGTAACTCAACCATCTGCATACCTTCATACTGCAAGACCATTCTTCCCATACTAGATGGAATATATACCAATCATAATGATTCTTCCAAGAAACTTCCTAAATGATGATTATTATTGGAGTATATTGATGATCCTTCTTTTCAATATGACTCCCTATAACATTATGTTAGAAAATTCTTGGATGAACAATAATTTGCAATATGGTCAATCTTCTCATTCTTGTAAAATAGATGATTCCTTTCAAAGAAATTTGATCATGTAGATTATAATTCCTCTACTATCATATGCTTCTTTCTATGATGCCATGCTTTTACAAAAATCAAGGCTCTTCTAAATAATGCAATAGTGTATGCTACTCTACTTTTAACTTTTTAAATAAAAGAAAGAAAAATTGCAAATGAACTTGATAGAGATGGGGCTTCCTCTAATAGTAAATATATTTAGGATATTATCCTTTCGGCTGCTCTCGGATTCTCTCTTTTCTTTAGCTATGTGAGATTCACTCCTTTCCTTTCTTTTTTTGTTCTTTTTGTTTGGAAAATACCTCTTAAAATTTCCATAATCATTGCATCCAGAGCATTGAATCTTGGACATATATGGTTTCCCTTTAGAATTTACAAACTTTTCTTTCTTCTTCTTATTGAATTTTACAATAAAGGCTTGAGACTTTTCATTTGATTCAGTATCATTCTTTGCCTTTAATTTTGTTTCTTCCAAGACACATTGAGCCCATAGTTCATCAAAAGGAGTAGTATCCTTTCTTGGGTAGACACTAGTTGAAAAACTTCACCATTCAGGTGGAAAAAAATTTAATACATAAGTAGTCATTTCTGAATTAGAAATGACTTCCACAAGACCTTGAAACATGTCCCGTATATGTGATATCTTAATAAGATAAGTGATCATATCTTAATCCTTTTACTTCCTTATTATATATAGTTTATTTCTCAAGGATATCTTTTGACTATATGTACTTATAGAGTAAAACTTCACCAACTTATCATAGATTGATTTAGATAAATTCAAATCAGCAACAAAGGGAATGTGATTATCTTTTATGGATTAAATAAGAATCATCTATTCCCTCACTTCTCCCTTCCTATATATTTCTATTTCTTGAGTCTTCTCTTTTTCTAGTTGAGTCACTTCACCAAGAACATATTCCATGACCTCATTTTCTGTGAGCACCAAATCAATCATCTCCTTCCATGCTAGGAAGTTTGTTGACCCAACAAGATTTTTCCTTTCCTTGAAAAATGCATTCATTTTATCTGTAGATTGAGACATGGAGCAAAAAATGGTACTTACTTGTCAAATGAATGCCCTTCTTGATGATGTCTCCAACTATTTTTATGCTTTCAAGACCTTCAAAAAGACTACAAAGATGCCCTAGAATTATGAATTCTAGGATTCCTTTAACAATAGTGTATTCAAACAACTTCAAGGAGTGTATGATGATCCCTAGATTCTTTGATGCTTCCTTTCCTTCAAGAATATGGAGTGTACTAAATAGCCTTCAACAATAGCTTATTCTTCCTTCCTTTAATGAGAGCATGATATTTCTTAATATGAGGAGGTAATCTTCCTTCTAGGTCAATAGGTCTTCTTCTTCTTTCCTTGTGTCCTTTAGCAAAAAATTCCCCTTGACAAGAAATCCCTTCTTATGTCAACTAGATGATATTCAATCCACCTTTCCTTTCTTCACCTTTGATCTGATACCATGTTGGAGAATCTACTAGGGCAGTTATTTAAATAATTCTCCTTATCCTTAATAATTACTTATGAACTTTAGTTAGCTTCTTCATGTTCTTTGTTAAATTCTCTTCATCAAATAAATTATCAAGAGCATAAACCATAAAGATCATAAAAGACAAAGGACGAAAAATATATGCTCCAAGCAAGGGTAAAACCCCTCCAAGGGGAAAACCAAAAATAATCTATTCTCTTCTTATAGAATCTAAAAAAATGAGAAAACCAAGAACAAAATACTTATGTCAAACCTCTTCCAAGCACCAATTCATCCCTTCTTCAAAGACCTTCCAAGAAGTCAAAGTAAACTCTAGATCACAAGAGTCAAACCTTACCCAAACTTGCTCCAAACTCATATTTTGTCTCCCAATATCATAAATTTGGACCTACAGTGACTTCGAAATTTTTTTCTTTCAACTCTTGTGCCTCTGTAGTAGAACACAAACCCTAATAATTGCATGTGTGAGCATAAAATTTTAATTTTCAACTTCTTTCGTTTGCTATGGTTCTTCTTTTGTTGGGAAAAATACTAAGAGTGGGAGGGGGGGGTGGGGTGAAACGTTATTTTAAATTCAAACTTCCAAAAGCTATATTATGAAATATGTATGTTATTGTTAATAAAGAAACATGTGTATCTACACTACTTCAGAGAAGGAAACCAACATATATCCAATTTACTTATTTTTCATGTATTCTATGATATGATTATCTTTATTCATTGCATCAATTGATTAATTATTTTTGAGTTGAAAGTAAATAACATAAATAAACCATAAAAAACACACATAGAACACCAAGATTTTTAGGTGGAAACCCAATGTGGGAGAAAACCATCGGTGTTGTTATCTCTGTCTTCTTTCTTATGATATAAAGAAAAATATTGCATTTGTACTGATGTATACTATTTTCAGTATGCAAGAACCCACATGTAGAAGCCTACAATCTTATATCATTATCCAACACCCACTATAAGGGAGATACAACCCCATAAAATTGTTTACTGGATCCTAGTGGAAAGGAGATCCTACCCCTTGTCTGAAGTTTGCAACCCTAGGCTCCTTGTGGATCATCTTTTATAATATTTTAGACTGGATACACCTTTAAAACAATCAACGCACAACCTATAGGCCACCTTTCATTAAATTTTCAAACTGGATCCATATCAACCATAAACCCAAACAAACTGAAGCATTGAATTTGAGACATTGTCACACTGCAAATAAACTAAATTTTTGAAGCATCAAATCAATGAATGTAGAACCCATCAACAATAAAATTATGTATGCAACTGTACTAAATAAGACACACTTATATATGTTCTTTATTTGTATAACACCTTCATACATATCTCGTAATATTGATGACTAAATCATTAATCAATAAACCATACACAAACTATTACACCAGTTACACATCATTGTACCAATCACATATTTCTAGATCATATATCATACCCCAGTCAAACTTATGTACCATTAAAATTGATTAATTCAACCAAGTCACCTCAATTTTCACTGTCAGACATAGATCATCATGATAGAGACATCATTGACAAACATCATCAAGTAAACTAGATAATATCAACTGTAAGCATCAATCATCAGATCAAACTCTAGTTTGTATACCTGACTTCCATAAGGAATATCAGCGTATGTATGTGTTTACCATGCACAACATCATCAGATCAAACCCTATTTTGTATACCTGATTTCCATAAGGAATGTCAGCGTATGTATGTTTTTACCATGCACAACATCTGCATACAAGTCTGCACAAAAAATAAATAAATAAATAAAATAATAAAATAATAATAAATAATAAATAAAATAAAATAAATTCATAGAATATATACACGATCCTACTGAGATGGATCCACATATGTACGCGACTACTCCCACACATACCTGTGCACATATATGAAAAAATTTCGCTGCAAACAAAATTTCACTTTTCGTAACCTTTATTGTTTCTGAATAAATCATTTAGACAAGAGTATCATAGTTTCATCGATATTATCTACTTAGACAAGTAAATAAATCAAACATATATGTCAAAATATTTCATATCTTTCATAACTGAGTCTTCTCATTGCTCCCCGGTGCACACATGTTTTATATCAAATCATTCATAGACAACCCAATACTTGCACCCATAACTCTTTGATCTCAATATCCTTATATAGCTTTAGCCAATACCTTAGGCCAATATCTTAGTAACTTCGTTGGTACTATTTGACGGGATCAAATAACCATTGTTTCACTCATTACTATGGGGCAATACCATGGTAAATACCACTGGTAGTGAAAATACCATGGTGTGGATTCTGTATGCGACTTTTCTTCACAATACCTCCATATGTACACAACCTTGCTTCATACGACCCACATATACTTTCTCAAACTTTACCTTTACCATCCATCTGTCTCTAAAATGGAATTCCTTTGTTAATATTACCTGTAGCATTTGCATAACCAAGTAGGTTGACATCAAGGACAACACATTAGCCATAATTCCAACAATATCCCCCTTTCAACTTGATGGAAACCACTTGGTGACCACCTGTAAACACCTGAAAATACATTTGTAAACATACCAATTTTCCCTCCAAACATTCTTCTCCAAACACCAAGATTCTCTCCCCCTTTAACATCAAGAGAAAATGGCTGACCAATGTTGAATGAAGGCTTGTCTCCCCGTATGTAGAGAGGATCATTGGATTTATGATATGTTGAATACTGACCATGCTCCCCCTGAGCATATGCTAAAATTTATTGAATATATTCAATGAAGTACATGAATCTATCACTCAACAAAATATGACATTTCCTATTACCAAGGACTCATGAACTATTACATCAATCAACCAATATAATGGGGTTACATATTTGACTCAACATTACATCAATTTCCCAAAATAATGGGATTACATACATAAATGAATTGACCCCAATAGCCCATACATGAGTGAATTTTACAATGATTTACAACATGGTTCTTGAAATGACCTTTACATCAAGGGACATATATAACCAAAATCATAGACCTCAATAGCGAGGTAGAAATACCATGATAGTCATAAAAAACCACCATATACCATATAGGAACCTGCAACATGAATATTTGATAGCAGTATCATAGAAGCAACATGAAAATCTTCCTCATCAAGGAGTAATATAGGGTAATGTAGCATCACAATCTTCAACATCATAAACATAGTACTAAGTATGCAATGCTTCCAATCATCACCAATTAACTTCATCAATCAATAAACGATTATGAATGTCGATTGTAGCAAACACAACCTCCTCATTAAGCATGTCAATAGATAAAATTTATCATTTGGAATCCATGTATCATTGAAAACTAGTGATAGAATAACATCATATAAATATCCATCAGTAACAGTAGAAATATCCATATAGTAGAAAAGATATGCCACAAGACATGCTTATGAAATCATAATTCCAACACTAGATTTTAGGGTTATAATATTTTCTCTCCCTGAAACAATATTCTGTAGAAAATCAATGTCAGAAGTAGAATGACAAACAGAAATGATGAATGCATATAGGAGAACCCCCCTGAATCTGTGTCATTTTATCAATCACTGAGATGTATACGCATTTGTATAACTCATAGAATGAACATATACACAAATTTCCTTCACATTATCCATGTACAAAAAGTAAATTGTAGTGATTTACAGTCACATCTCCCCTTGAACATAACACACCTTTCAGAATAATTATCAGATTGATGAAGAAAGAATCATTCTTTATTTCTACCTAAGATATTCAAAGGAATCACGTGAAAGTGGCTTTATAAATATATCTACAACTTGTTCCTTTGAAGGAACATACTCCAGTATGACCTTTTATTACAACACCTCCTCTCTCATAAAATGATATTTTAATTGGAATGTGTTTGGTTTTTGAGTGCATGACATGAATTTTAGAGATAATTATGGCACTAGTATTGTCACGGAGAATAGGTACATGTTGAGGACAAGTGACTTGACTATCTTGCAATGTTTAGATCATCCATAAATTTTGAGTACAACATGACACAACAACAACATATTCTGCCTCAACAGTAGATAAAGCAATCGATATTTTTTTCTTGTTTAACCATGAAACCAAGCAGGCTCCCAAATAAAATCCTCCTCCACTAGTACTCTTGCAACCATCAATATTACATGCCCAATATCCATCTGTGTAAGCATAAAGTGCAAATTCTATATTTTTTGGATACCATAGACCAAGATCTTGAGTTCCTTGTAGATACTTAAATGTTCTCTTAACTGCTTGGAGATGAGTTTCTTTAGGATTTGCTTGAAATCGTCCAACAATTCCAAATGCATGCATAATGTATGGTCTTGTAATTGTAAGGTAGATTAAACTGTCAATCATATATATATATTCTAGTTTATTGACTAAAGGAGAATCATCATTTTGACTAATATTTCATCCTCTTACCATTGGAGTGCATACCAGTTGGAAATCTTCCATTCCATATTTCTTCAAAATATGTTTGAGGTACTTGGTTTGAGAAAGAAATATACCATTCTCACTTTGTTGAACTTGAAGACTAAGAAAGTATGTTAGATCACCAAGTAGAGACATTTCAAATTCTTGCTTCATAACTGAAGCAAATCCTTGATTCATAGATTCTACATTACTTCCAAATATGGTGTCATCTACATAAACAACAATTATCAAAAGTTTATCTTTATCAATATTTATATATATTTTGCTATCTGTAGACCCCCTTTTGAAGCCTTGTTGTTGAAGGTACCTATAAAGATGATAATTCCATGCATGAGGAGCTTGTTTTAACCCAATCAATGCCTTTTTAAGTTTGCACACAAGATTTTTATCAATGCCAATATTGAGCCCTTCAAGTTGTTAAATATAGAATTATTCTTGAATCTAGATCCCCATTTAAGAATGTAGATTTAACATCCATTTTATATACTCTAAAATGATGAAAACTTGAAAATGCAAGAAAAATTCTTATGACTTCAAGTCTAGCTACATGTGAAAATGTTTCTTCAAAGTCTATCCCTTCTTGTTGAGCATCGCCTTTGCATACAAGTATTGCTTTGTTTCATATTACTTCTCCATTTTCATTCAATTTGTTCTTAAATACCCATTTTGTCCCAATAACATTTTTATCATGAGGCCTTAGTACTAATTCCCAATTGGTTCTTTTCTATTTGATGAAGTTCTTCATGCATTTCCTTAACCCAACATTCATCTTTGCTTTCTTGATTCACATTTTGAGGTCCAATTTTGGATAGTAAGGCTAAGTAACTATAAGTTCCAACAAGAGTTCCTCTAGTTTGTATTTTTTCTTCCTTTTCACCTATAATTTGAGATTCAGGATGATTTTTCTGAACATATCTTGAAGGATTCCCTTCCTATATATTTTTATCTTCATTTCCTTCTTCTGATGCTTCTATATTTCCTTCTCCTACAACCTTTTGGCTTTAGTAGGGAGAGGTTCATCATTTGCAGGTGCTTCTCTTTTGGTACCTATGGATTCTTCATCGATCAAAACATATATGCATTCAACAATCTTTTGAAGCCTTTTATTATACCATTTATGTGCCTTGCTTATAGAAGAGTATCCAAGAAGGATTCCTTCATCAACTCTAGATTCAAAATTTCCAAGCTTGTCATCATTTTTCTTTATGTAACATTTGCTTCCAAAAATTCTAAAGTTTTTGACAGTTGCAGGCTTACCAAACCATAGTTCAGATGGAGTTTTATCATTGTTTACTCAAACATGATCTTTGTTAAGTATAGTCACGGTTGTATGTGTTGCTACCCCCCAAAAGGTATGAGGTGTTCCTAACTCATCAAGTATGGCACATGCCATTTTTTGGAGTGTTCTATTCATTCATTCTACTACCATTTTGTTGAGGAGTCTTAGCTATAGAAAATTGTCTTTTGATGCCATGTTGTTCACAAAAATTGAAAAACTCATTTGATATAAACTCTCATCATCTATCATATCTAAGACATTTGATTTTCAAATCTAACTCATTTTCTACCAAAGCCTTAGATACCTTAAATTTATCAAATTCTTCATCTTTATGTTTTAGTAAGCCAATCAAACACATTCTTGTAAAATCATCAATGAATGATATGAAGTACTGTTAACCACGAGGAGAGTTATTTCTCATAGGAAAACAAAAATCAGTATGAATAAGTTCAAATGGCTTACTTGAAGTACCTTCTTACCGAACTAACATGATTTGCAGATGTTATTTTCAGGTGGAGAGATGTTGGGAAAGTCACGATTGTTTCCATTTTGCTTGATTTGTATAATTGAGAAAATATAAGGTGTCCCAACCTTTTATGCCATAGACAACTTTCTTCGAATTTGCTTAAGTAACAATGTTCTTGGACACCTTCCAAGACATTGACCTTGCTTGGAGCTCTTGTTCCCTTTTTTATGATCTTACCTATATCTATATTTATTAACACAATTATCTAATCTGAAAATGACTTCATGCCCTTGGTCACACATTTGAATAACACTTAACAAGTTATATCTCAGTCCATCAACAAACAAAATATTTTTGGCCTTGAAATTTTTCTTTAATAACACGGTTCCTTTCCATTTGATAGCAGCAAGTGAGTTATTACCAAAAGTTACATTTTTTTCTTTCTTGATTTCATTAAAAGAAATAAACTTATCTTTGTCACCTGTCATATGCTTCGAACATCCATTTTTAAGGTACCACATATTTTCTTGATCTCCTGCATACAAAGCTAGACCACAATTTTCAGAGTCTATAGTTTTCCTTTTCCATACGTTGGGTGTTATTGTCTTTTGTTCATGCTCGTAAGATGGTCACATTCTACTTCTGCATTTAGTTTCTTTATGACAAAATTTATTGCAAAGAGAACATTCAATTTCATCTTGAAGAGGTGAGAAAACATTATAAGAATATTTATTTTCCCTGGTCTCATTTTTTTTGTTTTCTTGCTTCTCTGGTCATAATATGTTTATAAGAAAAACACCAAACAACTTTGTGACCAAAATTGTGACAAGTGAAGCATTGACCATTGAATTAGGAATACCTTGGAGTATAATACCTTCCTGAGTATATTTCCATTTTATTATGGTAAGTTTGTTTTTCTTGAGAGGAATTTGATCCTTCATTCTTTTGCTTAGAACTATAATTTTTATTACTAGTTAATTTTACTGTATAGGCGTAGCTTCCTGTGCCTGTTTCAAAAGATTTATAATTTTTCAAGATTCACCATTATATCCAAGACCTGTCTTGATTAGAGGAGAGTGTTTCAATTTGATGATTTCTTCTAAAGTCTCAGATCCTTTCACAAATCTTATATTTAGAGCCCTTGTTTTCTTAAGTTCCTTTCTTATACCCACTATTTCAAGTTCTAAATTTTCAAAATGTCTTTCCTTTTCTAGAACTTGTTTCTTCAATAATTCTTCAATTAATTTAGCTACTTCTAGATGGAATTTTAGTTGATTTATTTCTTCAACAAGAGTATTTTCCTTATACCTACATATTTCCTTTTCTTCTAGAGAATCCATAAAAACATCGTCAAATTGAGTCTACTCATTTTTATTCAAATGTCATAATAAATTGATAATCTTGTTTAGATACAAAATCCTCATTATTGGAAGAATATTCATTATCTTCGTGAGTATAAAAAAAATTATTGTTATCAAACCTTCTATTGACATTCCCTTTTGGAGAATTATTTCCGTTTTCATCATTTTATTTATATGGAAATTTAGAAGTATAGTGACCAAACCTTCCACAGGCAAAGCATTTCAAAGGAATCTTACCTTTAAACCTGCTAGTTCCCACTTGATGTTTCTTCACGAAATCCACTTCTTCTTCATATGAAATGTGACTTGTTTCCTTAAGCTCTTCATTTTCCTTCCCTTTTTATGTAGCTTTTAATGTTGCTTCTCTGATATCTGATGAACCCCCTTTTATCATTTCATAAGATGTTAGAATCCCATGGATATTTTCTATAGTGAGATTCTTCAAATCCTGCATTTCTTCAATGACAGAGACTTTGGAATCAAACTTTGATATTATAAATCTTAAAATTTTCTCAAAAATAGTATAATATTTTATTTCATCACCAATATTTTTCATTGAGTTAGCGATCTCATCTACTTTAAGGAAAATTATTGTAATAATTTCATCATTATGCATTATGAGAGTCTCATATTGAGTTATAAATGTTAAATTTTAGCACTCTTTACCTTAGTGTCACCTTCATAGCTTTAGATAATCTCATCCCATGTAGCTTTTATGGTATTCAATTGTTAGGTCCCTATAATACTAGTGTATCCCATTATTGTTACTATTAGTGTATCCCCCTTATTATTAATTTTGTGACCATGTAATCCCCATATTGTTATTATTGTTCCCCATATAATCCCATTATCACTATTTTTTTTCCCTTACATTATTATCATTATCTCAGCTCTGATTATATTGTGACCCCTTAAAATTTTATATATAGAAAGGAGGTTTTGTCATTTGAATCATCCAAGAATTGTTCATTTATATAATGTAAAGGAGGTTCCCCCCTAGAAGAGGGTAATTTTGAAGTCTTTGATCTATATTTTATTCTATTTTGTGATTTGGTTGCATAACATTTGGTATCAGAGCTTTGGATTCTAGGGTTTCGCTTCTTCAAACAGGTCATCTTGTGATTTTCGCTATAAATTTTTTTCTATGAGGTTTCAAAATATGAAATTGCGACCACGTGGATCCAAAATATTGGTGAGATTTGTGTTAAAATTGAAGATCTTGGTTCATTATACTTTTTGAGATATGATCTGGGGAAGTTAGGGTTTTTGTAAGCTCCAAAATTAAGTCTCAAATAGGTGACCCAGAAAAAATCGTCATAACTTTATTTTCATGAATTAGATTGGAATTATGTAAAAAGGGGTTGAAAGAGCACGTAATTTAGTTTTTCTTGTAGAAATTTCGGGGCCTAAGGTTTAAACAATGACACATGTCACTTCGTAAAAAAATTCTCTACTGAAACAACCTATAATTAGGTCATCGTGGGAGATCAGGCATAACTCTTTCTTGAAGGCTCCAATATAGGTTAGACTTGTGTGGTTGGAAATAAGACCGATAGGGCTAACATAGGATGAAATATAATGCCTTGAGGATACAAAATTACATAGATACAACAATTTCAATATAGACCTCCTAAAAAGCAAGAAAAAGGTGTGTATTTTTTAAAAAAAATTGCATAAATTTTGTTTGAAAAATAAGTTTGAAGTGAATTAAAGGGAATAGTGAAGCATATATATCATTGTTTGATTCCAAAATGTCTCGAAGCAAAAAAATAGGCCCACCTAGTAAGCAACCATAAAGCTCAACTGTGACACACGAAGAAGAGGAAGAAATGCAACATGGTAGATCAAAACTACAAGACCAAGTGCAACAAATTTCACTCTCGCAAAGAGTAACCAAAAATCAAATGAAAGCTAAGATATATGGTTTCAAGAAGGGTATGGAAGCTAAGATGGATTGTATGAAAGGAAACATGGAATATTTGAAGAAGGGTATGGAAGCTAAGATGGATGGTATGAATGAAAACATGGAATATTTGACGAATAGTTTAAAAGAAGACATGGAAAGTTTGAAGGAAGGTTTGAAAAAGCTCCTACATGAAATGATTCCTAATGGAGAAAAGGTATTATATGAAACTCAATATGAGAAAAAAATTAATGTTAATCGTGATTCCATAAACTCTAATTTTGGATTGAAGACCCACCATATTCCAAAGATCAATATGAGAAAGTTTGATGGAAAGGATACGGTAACATGGATACTACATATGGAAAAATATTTTGATCTCCATAATGTGCAATACACACAAAAGGTACGCATTGAAACTTTATATTTATAACCAAATTAGTTTGTATGGCGATGGATTTGTTCTCGTAAACCACTTGTCGCTTGGTCAATTTTTACGAAGGAAATGATAACACATTATGAGGATACAAAGAGGAACACCTTCTTTAGCCAATTGATAAGTCTCAAACAGAAGGGTTCAATGGTGGAGCACATTGAGGAATTTCCAAAAATTGAATATAAGGATAAATGATGTTCCAGACGAGCATATGATTGATGTCTTCATAGGTACTTTAAAGGATAACATCCAACATGAGGTTTGCCTTTGGGAACCTGGTTCATTGGAGAAGGCATTCAGGTTGGCAAGAAAAATTAAAAGAAAAATTATGGAAACAAGGACGCCTACCACTCACAACTATAAATATGGAAATGTTTATTCTCCTAGCCTTCCACAACCTACAAGGTTGACACCACAAAAATTGGAATAAAAAAAAAAATTCAAAATGGATTTGTTACATCTGTAATAGAAAATACACTATAGGTCATAAGTGTGTTGAGAAGAAATTACTTTACATATATTGTGAAGAGGAAGAAAAGGAACAAGAAACTTCAAAAGAAGAGAATATACACCAGGAATGAACCCTATATAAATAATAAATGAATATGACCATATCTTGTAATGCATTGACATGAATTACCACTACTCAAACTCTCAAGATGGAAGGACATATCAAGCAGAAAAAGGTAATAATGTTGATTGATTCAAGTAGTACCCATAATTTTATTCATTGTAACATAGCCAAGGAATTGAATTGCTTCCTGTATCCAACACCAAAGTGTCAAGTGATGGTTGCAAATGGAGGAACTATAAATTTCTCTAGAAAGTGCCATAATATCAAGCTAACCATGGGGGAATATGTATTGAATAGTCCAATGCTTTCCATTCCAATGGGTGGTGTTGATGTTGTACTAGGAGTCCAATGGTTACAATCTTTGGGTACAATAGATTTTAATTTTCAAGAGATTTTCTTAAAAAAAGTTGGGAAGAAAAGGAGGTGGAATTAAGGGGTATCACAAGGAAAACATGAAAGATAATCAACTCTAATGACATGAAAAATCTTCTAAATAAATAACAACATGGCGTAATTGTACAATTATGCTCACTAGAGGTTCAAACATCGAAATCATCTATTTATCCAGATCTCCAAAAAGTCTTGGACAATCATTCTAAGGTATTTGAAACTCCCAAATGCCTCCCACCTATTCAGGATCATGATCATGATATTCATCTGATTATATAAAGTGTTCCTCCAAACATCAGGCCTTACATATATCCTTATGCCCAAAAGAGTGAAATTTAGTGTATGGTTGCAGAAATGCTAGAGGCCAGTGTAATTCAACCTAGTCAAAGTTCTTTTTCTACTCTAGTAGTATTCATGCACAAGAAGGATGGATCATGGCACATGTGTCCAGATTAGAGGGAGCTCAACAAGCTCACTATTAAAGATAAATTTCCCATTCCTGTCATTTGTGTATTATTGGATGAATTACATGGAGTAATGTACTTCACCAAGTTGTATCTTTATTCAAGATATCATCAAATAAGAATGAAAACTAAAGACATTTTGAAAACAACATTCATAACTCATGTGGGTCATTATGGATTTTTGGTCATGCCTTTTGGTCTTACCAATGCACCTTCAACATTTCAAGGTTTGATGAATTCCATTTTCAAAACATTCCTTAGAAAATTTGTGTTGATGATATACTAATCTACAACAAGCCTTGGAAGGACCATGTTCAACATGTTGGCAGGGTACTCGAACTATTGGAGGAGAAACAATTATATGCTAAAAGCTCCAAATGTTTCTTTGGAGTACAAGAGGTACAATATCTACAAGAGGTGCAATATCTAGGTCATATTGTATCTCATCAAGGTGTTAAGGTATACCTGAAAAAAATTAAATCCATTAAGGAACGCGAGGCTTTCTCGGGTTGACAAGGTATTGTCGCAAGTTTTTCAATAATTATGGGAGAATAGCAACACCTCTAACAACATTACTAAAGAAAGATGCATTTTCTTGGAATCTAGAAGAAACTAAGGCCTTTGAACATCTTAAAGAGGAAATGTGTCAAGCACCAGTCTTAGCTATGCTAGACTTCACAAAAACTTTTATTGTGGAATGTGATGCCTCAGGAAATGGAATTGGTGCTTTTTTAATGCAAGAAGGAAAACCCATTACTTTTTAAAATTTTCCAAACAAGGAAAGTATTTACATAAACCTATTTATGAGAAGGAAATGTTGGAAATACTAAATGAAATAAACCAATTGCGACTTTACCTAATGGGAAGACACTTCAAGATAAAAATAGATCATGATAGTCTTAAATACTTTTTGGAACATATATTATCTTCAGAAGAGAAAAAAATGGGTCATAAAGATGTTGGGTTATGACTTTGAAATAATTTACAAAAAACGGAAGAAAACTGTTGTTGTAAATGAAATATCAAGAAAGGATGAGGATGTCGAAGCATTTATTTATGTCATTTCTATTATCCAACCAGATTGGAAAACCGAAGTAAGGCACGAATGGAAGAATGATGAAGTGTGGATACTAATTCAAAATTTTCAGAAAGATCCCAATACATATGATACATTTAGCTTGAAAAATGATTCATTATGGTACAAATATCACTTAGGATTTTAGAAACTTACCATAGGGTTACGAAAGATTTTTTTTGGGATAGTCTTAAATCTGATATTCAAAATTTTGTGGCAGAAAGTTTGGTTTTCCAACAAAATAAAGTTAATACAATTAAAACCCTAGTTCTGTTACAAACTTTATCCATTCCAAGTCAACGTTGGGAGGATGTTTCAATGGATTTTATCACAGGTTTACCCAAGTCTAAAGGAAAGAGTGTCATCATGGTGGAAGTTGAAAGACTTACCAAGTATGCACATTTTTGTGCATTATTCCATTCATTTAATATTGGTACAGTTGCTACTGCGTTTATGGAAACAATTCAAAAGCTACATGGAAACCCAAAGATTATTGTAAGTGACAAAGATCCCATTTTCACTTGAAATTTTTGGACATAATTTTTTTGGGTACTCAATTAGCTCATAGCTCATCTTATCATCCTCAATCTGATGGGAAAACGAATATAGTGAACAAATGTTTCAAAGGATATATTCGTTGTTTTGTATATGATAAAAAAAACAAAATGGGTTAAGTTGTTACCTCTCGTTGAATAGTGGTATAACACTTCCTTCCATACTGCAACAAAAATGACCCCATTTATGGCACTTTATGGATATCATCCACCGTCCATCACATCATCTTTAAGAGAAAATTCTCAAGCATCAACAACAAGTTCTCCAACTCTTAAAGGATAACCTCACTTTTTCACAGAAATGAATGAAATAGTAGGAAAATCAACATTGCAATGAAAGAAGTTTTGATGTAGGTGGATGGGTATTTTTACAGCTACAACCATACAAAAAAATGTCCCTCAAGAAAGATAAGATGGATAATAAACTAGAACCAAAGTACTATGGTCCTTACAAGGTGTTGCAAAACATTGGTACTATGGCATACAAATTGGAGCTTCCTGCATCTTCCCGAGTGCACCTAGTTTTTCATGTTTTGTGCTTAAAGAAGGTTATAGGTGACAAGCTTCTAGTCCAAACAATATTTATAGAACTTGACGAGGAAGTAGAAATCATATTGGAACATGAAGAAGTCACATAAACAAGAACTCGAAAACTACTAAATTGATCTATTTCGTAGTATCACATTAAGTGGAAGAACTTACCCATTGAAGATTCAACATGGCAGGATGAGAATTTTATATAGAAGCATCCAAAACTACTCAAGCGTTGACGAAAACACTATTTTGAAGGAGATGGGCATGTCAGTTCCCTATAATACTAGTGTAACCCATGATTTTTAATGTTAGTGTAGCCCCCTTATTGTCATTGTTGTGCCCATGTAGTCCCCATATTGTTATTATTGTTCCCTATAGAAACCCACTATTGTAATTGTTGTGCCCTTACATTATTATTTTTATGACCACTCTGATTATATTGTGAACCCTTAGACTCCTATATATAGAAAGTAGGTTTTTTCATTTGAACCATCCAAGAATTGTTCTTTTATGTAATATAAAGGAGGTTTCCCCCTAGAAGAGAATAATTTTGAAGTGGTCCCTATAATACTAGTGTAGCCCCTTATTTTTATTATTAGTGTATATCTCTTAATGTTAATTTTGTGCCCATGCAGTCCCCATATTGTTATTATTGTGCCCCATAGAAGCCCACTATTGTTATTTTTGTGCCCTTACATTATTATCGTTATGTTGGCTCTGATTATATTGTGATCCATTAGACTCCTATAGATAGAAAGGAGGTTTTGTCATTTGAATCATCCAATAATTGTTCATTTATGTAATTTAAAGGGGTTTCCCCCTAGAAGAGGATAATTTTTAAGTTGTTAATCTATATTTTCTTCTATTTTGTGAGTTGGTTGCATAACATCAGCTGCATGACCTTCACATTATAATTCTGTTAGGCTTTCTAAAAGAGCATTAACCTCCTTTGCATTGGTTTCATACTATTTTTTCCCCGCATCGTATGTGGGAATGGAGGATGGGTATTGATATCCTCCTTTAATTATTTCCCATACATCAGCTCCAAGTGACTTCAAATATGATCTCATTCTAACTTTCCAAAATACAAAATTAGTTCCATTAAACAAAGGTGGTATGATAGAAGATTCATCCTCTTGATTGTTCATCTTGATGGATCTCCCTTTGATCGATCAAGCTTCTTCTGAGGGCTTCTTCTAAGGGACCTACTATGATACTAATTGCTGGTAAAAATATGGGTGGGTGGGGGGGGTGGTTGAATCAATATTTTAAATTCAAACTTCCAAAATATATATTCTTAAATATCCATGCTATTGTTATTAAAGAAACATGTGTATGTACGCTACCTCAAAGAAGGAAACCATCACATATCCAGTTTACTGATTTTTCATGTATTCTATCAGATGATTATCTTTAATCATTGCATCGGTATACTAATTATTTTTTAGTTTGTAGTAAATAACATAAAGAAACTATAGAAAACACACATAGAACACCGATGTTTTTAGGTGGAAACCCAATGTGGGAGAAAACCATTGTTGTTGCTATCTCTGTCTTATTTCTTATGATGAAAAGAAAAATATTACATTTGTACTAATGCAGACTCTTTTTAATATGCAGGCACCCACCTGCAGAAGGATACAATCTTCTCTCTTTCTCTAGCACCCACTAGAGGGGAGCTACAAGCCCCTAAAATTTTTTATCGACTCCTACCAGAAGGGAGATCCGACCCCATTTCTATGTTGAGATTGCAACAAGATGATGAGCTTAGTGAAAAGAAGTTGCCTTCACTAAGTGGGCCCGTAGGCTATTTTTGGCGCAAAGTATATTTTTAGACTATGTCTATTTTTAGACATGTCGATCATATTCTATGAGTTGTAGGATGCTATTTGTGGATAGTTGGTCAAGTTGGAAAAATAGACGGACTTCTATTTTTAGACATATTGGGCGGAATCTATTTTTAGATTTCCAATCTAAAAATAGATATGTCGAATATTATTAGCTCTTAATAATATTTGGACTATAAACATTATCTTATTCTCTTGGAGCACTTTAGTTAAGTGCATAGATGTGGCACAGGAGCTGACAGAAGGAATTACGCTATTCCTGAGGGTTAAGTGGAGCTATTGCATGGATACTTTAGTTAGAACTCATGTGAGAGAGTTTGGTGGAGTTGGTTGAGGAAGTTAATGGAGTTGTGTTCAGTTTAACTGAGTTAAACATAGTTGAGCTAGTTGTATCTAGTCTAACTGATTGATACACTAGTGAGAGTGGCGTGAATTAATTATTAATTAATTCACTAATTATAAAATCATTAATCAACTAAAGAATACATCAGTTAACTTCAGTGCATGGACAGTTTCAGTGGAGACCAGTGAAGAGGTAGGTGAAAAAGCAGTGTGACTATCAGTTGTGACTATACTGTTGCATGATTTGCAACAACTAGTGATTGGAGATGCCAATGAGGATTGCGCAGTACAATCCAGGTGGTTCGAAGTTAATTAAGAGCCATTATTCAGCAGGGATTGCGTAGTAGAGGCAGGCTATCAGGTGGCAGAGATTGGAGCATGCGATTTGCTAGATCTAGCTTGATTAGTGTGTAGCAATTGGAGATTATACTGAGAGCTTGTGAGGAGCTTTGTATGATGAATTTTACATGATCTCTATGACATATAATATACAGATAGTTGGGGGTTTTTAGCTTTAAGCTTTCCCATAAAATACTGTGTTCATATGAGTGTTTGTTTATGGTTTTAATGTGCGCATGCGATTGTTTTTATTTCCATAATTAATGATCAATGGTAGAAGAGATTCTATATTGTGCATGAAGTTAAAATAGTGTTTGATCAGGATAATCTCGGTGTATAACATATAAGTTATTCAAATTTCTACATGGTATCACAGCGATATTGATCATTGGAGCAATTGCAAAACATTGAAGCGATTGAGTTTTGAGCTGGTGGAATTCGAATTTGCAACAATGTTTTCTTGGTGTCGAAGTTGAGATGTCTTTCAACGGATTGCGATTGGAGTTTTCCCTTGAGGGCAGATCAAATTATATTGCATGGAAGGACAGGATGGAGGTGGTGCTGGATGAAAATGGGTTGAAGGAGTTCATAGATGCAGAAATTCCAAAACCTGCTTCTAGCGATGCTGCCATACTTGACGCATGGAAAAAGAAGACAACAAAGCGTCGAAGAATTTTGTCGGAAGGTGTAAAGGATCACATAGTGTCCAGCCTTCATGGTAAGGCTTCTCCATTCTTGATGTGGAAAGCGTTGACAGAATTATTCCAAAGCAAGAGCGACCAGAGGAAGTTGGTGCTCAAGGATAAACTCAGGAACATAAAAATGGAGAAAGGCGACAGTATGCCCAAGTACCTCACAAAGTTCATCCAATGCAGGGATGAGCTGGGAAGTGTGGGGGTTACTGTTGATGACAAGGAATTGGTGAGCTTGGCTCTCCTTGGGCTTTCGAAGAGTTTGTATTCCTATCAGGACTCTGTCAATGGTCGGGAGAAATTGCCAGGATGGGAGCGACTTTGGTCGGATCTTGTGCAAGAGGAGATAAGGCGAAGTACCAAGGACAGATCTTCATCAAATAACTCAGATGAAGAAAATTGTGCTTTGGCTGCCAAAGTAAGGAAGGGGAAGAGCAAGAAGAATGCTTCTCAATCTGGTGCGAAAGGCAAGAAGCAGGACATGTCCAAGGTGAAGTTCTTTCACTGTCACCAACACGGACATTACGCCACTAATTTTCCACAGAAGAAGAAAAATAATCAGGCTTCTAGATCTGCAGCTGGAGAGGCCTTAGCCTCGCAGTTTGAGTTGGATTTTTCGCTGATCGCATGCTTGGTCTCAAGTGTGATGGGTTCAGTGTGGTTTCTTGATAGTGGTGCGTCTTTTCATATGACCGGAGACAAATATTTGTTTACTGATCTGGATGAGAAAGATCTTGGAGTGCACATCGAGATGGGCGATGATGGTAGATATAGTGCGACCGGTATCAGTACCATTTCCTTTGAGAGGGAGTCTGGTAAACCATTTTTATTGAAGGAAGTGATGCATGTTCCAGGATTGAAGAAGAATATTATCTCTGTGGCCATGTTAGAAGACAAGGGATATGATGTCTTTAGCGAGGGAAAGGCTTTCTTGCACAGTAAGGCAATTGGTGAAACCCGGAGGATAGGGGTTCGATTTAAGAAACTTTATCAGTTGCAGATAGATGGCTGCGCAGCAATGGCAGGCAAGGCAGAAGGAGTGGTGAGCCAGGATTATGGCGAGCTGTGGCACAAGAGATTGGGCCACCTTCACCATGGAGCTTTGAAAATTTTGTAGCAGATTTCTACTGGGCTTCCCAAAGGTACACTTTGGTCAGGGTGGGTGCAAGGGGATGCTAGCTGGAAAAATTTGTGTCACACCACGAGAAGGATAGTCATGCCAAAGATCCTTGAGAGAATTCCAGGCATGTGTGACCTCTCAGTGTTCGATAGAAAAACATAGGTGTATGTGATATTTGTTGATGATTTTCCTGCGTGGTGTTTGGATCTTTGTCATGAAAGAGCGAGACATACTCAAAGGGTTCTGTGAGTTCAGGCATTGGTTGAGAAGAATCGGGAAATGGTGAAGAGCTCTTGGGAACGCTTGATAGTGGTGAATTCATCTCTGGTGAATTCAAGGACTTTTGCAGCGCAGAAGGAATTCGAAGAGAGCTCATAGCGCCTCATAACCCACAACAGAATGGGGTCGCTGAGCGGAAGAATAGAACGATCGTGGGTGTTGCACGGGAGATGTTGCATGATCAGGGCCTTCCCATACACTTGTGGGCTGAGGCATGCAATATTGTAGTTTATGTGAAAAACCATTTTCCTCGTAGGATACTTGGCATGAGTACACCCAAGGAGGCATTTTCTGGTAAGAGGCCTGATATTTCCCATTTGAGGATTTTTGGTTCACCTGTTTACATTCATGTGATGAAGGATGCCAAGAAGAATCTGGAGCTGACCACAGAGGTTGGCATATTTGTGGGGTACACTGATACACCCCACAACTATCGTGTGTATTTTCCAGAAAGTCGCAAGACTATTGCGCGACGGGATATCAAATTTCATGAGGAGAAAGCCATGAAGTGCTCGCTTGAGAGGGAGCCACACTTGCATGCAGATGAGGAGCTATTAGTTCCTAAGGATGAGCCTTAGGATGTGGATCATCCACAAGAGGAGGTTCATGGAGTGGAAGAAACCACTCATGCAGCACTAACCATCAAAGGGCGGAAGCGCACTATAGAAGCTGAGCGACTGGCTCAAGATGCAAAGAAGGTTGTAGGAGCACCTACATCACAGCGCAAATAGAGACAGTCACCTGACCGGTATACTGGATACATGGCTCTTATGAGAAAGTGTATCGTGATAGAGCCATCCTCTTTCGAGGAAGCTGTGGAGGATCCCGCATGGGTAGATGCCATGGTGGAAGAGTATGATTCGATTGTCAGAAACAATACATGGGAGATTGTCCCAAGGCTGGAAGGGAAATTAGTGGTGGGTTCAAGATGGATCTACAAAGTGAAGCAAGCAGCTGACGGGAGTGTGGAGAAGTACAAGGAAATATTTGTTTCCCGAGGCTTCTCACAGATTGAGGGGATCAATTATGAGGAAACCTTTGCACGTTTCGCAAGGTATTCTTCCATACGGACGATTCTTTCTCTCTCAGCGCAGATGGGGTGGCACATTCATCAAATGGATGTGAAGACTGCATTCCTCAATGGAGTGATTGAGGAGGAGGTATACATAGAGAAGCCCGAAGGTTTCGAGATCTTCAGCAGCGAGTCACATGTGTGCAGGCTCAAGAGAGCATTGTATGGGTTGAAACAAGCACCTCGTGCTTGGTACACACAGATAGAAAGTTATTTCACCGGATTTGGATTCTCCAAGAGTGAGGCGGATCCGAACCTATACCAGATTGTGGTGGAGGGTAAGTTGCCGATCATTGTACTTTATGTAGATGATTTGATTTTTACAGGTGATGAACTGTTGATACACTCATGCAAGGTTGATCTTGCAAAGGAGTTTGAGATGAAGGACTTGGGCCTCCTTCATTATTTCCTGTGATTGAAAATTTGGCAGCGTAGTGATGGAATATTTTTTTCTCAAGGCAAGTATGCCTGGGAGATACTGGAGAAGTTCAACATGCATGGCTGCAAGCCTGTTGATACTCCTCTTCCTGGTGGTTGGAGGAAGGAGGATGCTACATCGGCAGATGTAGTGGATGCCACTATTTATCGACAGTTGGTGGGGTTGCTTATGTATCTGGTCAATACACGACCCGGCATATGCTATGATGTTAACCAGCTTTCACAAGCTATGGTTAAGCCTACCAAGCTCTTTTGGAAGGGAGGCAAGCATGTATTGAGATATCTCAGAGGCACATCAGGATATGGATTATGGTACAGACATTCGAATGAGGTGAAGTTATGTGGCTTCACGGATGCAGATTGGGCAGGGAGCCCAACGGACACAAAGAGCACATCTGGAGGGATTTTTAGTATCAGGTCGACAACAGTTTCTTGGTATAGCAGGAAGCAGAGATCCATGGCACTTAGTTCAGCAGAGGCCGAGTATATGGCAACGAGTTTGGCTGCATGCGAGGCTATATGGATGAGGAAGATCCTGGTTGGGTTGTTCGGTTCACACTTAGAGCCTACCGTGATTTATTGTGATAATTAGATTTGCATCAAACTCTCGGTTAATCCAGTATTTCATGATAGATCTAAACACATTGACATTCGGTATCATCATATCATAGATTGTGTGCAGCGGAATATCATGTTACTTTCATACATTCTCACTAGTGAGGACTCGATGTCGATATTCACGAAGGCGCTCACCAGGAGAAAATTCGAATACCATAGAGGCAGGATAGGGGTGGAATATAATCCTTATCTTGTTGAGAGGGAGTGTTGAGATTGCAACAAGATTATGAGCTTAGAGGAAAGGAGTCGCCTTCATTAAGTGGGCCCGCAGGCTATTTTTTGGCGCAAAGTCTATTTTTAGACTATGTCTATTTTCAGGCATATGTATCATGTTCTATGAGTTGCAGGATGCTATTTGTGGATGTTTGGTCAAGTCGGAAAAAATATATGGACTTCTATTTTTAGACATATTGGGCGGAATCTATTTTTAGATTGCCAGTCTAAAAATAGATATGTCGAATATTATTAGCTCTTAATAATATTTGGACTCTAAACATTATCTTATTCTCTTGGAGCACTTTAGTTAAGTGCACAGATGTGGCACAGGAGCTGACAGAAGGAATTACGCTATTCCAGAGGTTAAGTGGAGCTAATGCATGGAGGACTTTAGTTAGAACTCAAGTGGCAGAGTTATGACAAAGTTGGAAGAAGTAGTTATGGAGTTGTATTCAGTTTAACTCAGTTAGACTCACTTGAGCTAGTTGTATCTAGTCTAACTGAATGATACACTAGTGAGAGTGGAGTGAATTAATTAGTTAATTAATTCACAAATAATAACTCATTAATCAAACTAAATAATACATCGCTGGATCGCTTAACTGCATGGATAGTTTCAGTGGAGACCAGTGAAGAGGTAGGTGAAAGAGCAGTGTGACTATCAGTTGTGACTATACTGTTGCATGATTTGCAACAACCAGTGATTGGAGATGCCAATGAGGATTGCGTAGTACAAGCCAGGTGGTTCTAATTTAATTAAGAGCCATTCTTCAGCAGGGATTGCACAGTAGAGGCAGGCTATCAGGTGGTAGAGATTGGATCATGTGACTTGCTAGATCTAGCTTGATTAGTGTGTAGCAATTGGAGATTGTATTGAGAGCTTGTGAGGAGCTTTGTATGATGATTGTTACATGATATCTATGACATATAATATACAAATATTTGGGGGTTTTCAGCTTTAATATTTCCCATAAAATAGTGTGTTCATATGTGTGATTGTTTATGGTTTTAATGTGCGCATGCGATTGTTTTTATTTCTGCAATTAATGATTAATGGTAGAAGAGATTTTGTATTGTGCATGAAGTTAAAATAGTGTGTGATCAGGATAATCTCGGTGTATAACATATAATTTATTCAAATTTCTACATTCTAAAGGTTGAAACCCTCAGCTACTTGTGGACCACTTCTCAGAATACTTCAGATTGGATCCACCTATCAAACTATCAACACATAACATGTAGGCCAAATTTCATCAAATTTTCAAAATGGACCCATATCAACCATAAACCCAAATAAACTGAAGCATTGAATCTGAGACACTGTCACACTGAAAATCAATTGAAATCATGAAGCACCAAACCACTGAATTTAGAACCCAAAAAATATCAAATTTTGTACACAACTGTACTGAATAAGAATCACGTATATACATGCTTTCTCTGTATAACACTTGTGTATATATGTCAAAATATTGAACAATAAATCATTAATCACTGAACCATACACAAACTATTACACTAGTTACAGACCATTGAACCAATCACATATTTCTGGATCATAGGTCATACCCCAATTGAACAATTCAAGCAAGTCACCTCAATTTTCACTTTCAAACGTAGATCATTATGATAGAGACATCATCGACATAAAACAATAAGTAAACTAGACAATATCAACTGTAAACATCAATCATCAGATCAAAACCTTGTTTGTATACACAAATTCCATGAGGAATATTAGTGTATGTATTTGATTACCATGCACAACACCCATGTATAGGTATGCACATACTGAAAATTATTTCACAGAATATATACGTGACCCTAAAAAGATGGATCAACATATGTACATAGCTATTCCAAAAAATAAGTGCGTACAAATATGAAAATTTTTCGCTGCAAACACAATTTCACTTTCCGCAACCTTTACTGTCAATATCACTAACTTTTGAATAAATAATTTGGATCATAGTGTCACAATTTCATCAATATTAGCTACTTAGACAAGTAAATCAATCAAACATATATGTCATATATTTCATATTTTTCATATTTGATTCTTCTCCTTGCTCCCTGGTGAACACTTGTTTTAGATCAAATCATTCATAGACAACCCAATATTTGCACTCATAACTCTTTGATCTCCATCTCCTTATATGGATTTAGCCTTAGCGAATAAATTCACCCAATCCCTTAGTAATATTGTTGTTATTATTTGACACGATCAAATAATCATTGTTGCACCCATTACTATCGGCTAATACCATGGTAAAGACCCATGGTATTAAAAATACCATGGTGCATATTATGTATGTGACTTTTATTCACAATAACTGTGTATATATGCAACCTTTCTTCACAGAACCCACATATACTCTCAAAATTTACCTTTACCATCCATCTGTCTCTGAAATGACATTCCTTTGTTCATATCACCTAGCATCTACATAACATATAATTGATTTTTGGGCATGTGGTATTGATTAGCCACGATATTTTAACAAAGCCTATTTATAATTTAATAATATCAATGGAAAAGTGAGGGTGAATATCGATGGTTAAGAATATTTTCATATTGTTATAAAATATTTTGATTGTGAAATAAGCTGTGTTTTTTTGGGCATGTGGTATTGATAAGCCATGGTATTGGCCCATGGTATTGTAACAAATCCTATTTACAAGTTAATAATGTCCATGGTAAAGTGGGGGTGAATATCCATGGTTAGGAATCTTTTCATATTGTTGTAAAATATTTTGATTGTGAAATAATTTATGTGTTTTGGGAATGTGGTATTCATAATCCATGATATTGGCACACGGTATTGTAGGAAATCCTATTTACAAGTTAATAATACCTGTTGTAAATTGGAGGTGAATACCCATGGTTAAGAATCTTGTCATCTTGTTATAAAATATTTTTATTGTGAAATAAGTTATGGTTTTTGGGCATGTGGTATTGATAAGCCATGGTATTGGCCCATGGTATTGTAAAAAATCCTATTCACAAGTTAATAACAAAATCAAAATATAACAAATTTAATTTTATTATTTTTATTACTTTAACTTTTTATTATTAATTGAGCCAAAATTTAAATTTTACACTCATCCTTGACAATGGGTTTAGTTTTATATTGTGTTTAAATTTTTATCTATTACTTTAAATTTTTTTTTATTACTTCTAACTTTTTATTATTTATTGTACCAACATTTAAATACTTACACTCATCTCGATATCACTTTAAACTTATTATTATTTTTTAATTGAGTCAACATTTAAAATTGTTTAAATACTTACATTACACCTACACACCTATAGTGGGCTCTACACTGAATTGTGGGCTCTATACTGAGTTGTAGAGCCCGAATCTATACATACTAAGTTGTAGAGCCCCTCTTGGCTCAAAAACCATATAATGAGTTAATTATTCTACATATTTTTGCTTTCAAGACTCCTCCTACAATTTGATAAGAAATTTCCCATGGATCTACAAATTGTATGCCACCACCTCTTATTTATTCGACAAAATGGAATATATGGATATAATAAAAATATAGTGTATAGAGTAGAACCCAAGCAATGCCAACTGTCAATAAAATTGATTCGAACCCCAAGCAATACCTACTATCAGTCAAATTTATTTGAACCCCAAGAAATACTGTTCAATATGTGTTACATTCCCAAGAACTATTCTAAGATATCAACCGTTGTAACCCACTTGGTACCACACTCTTTTCGTGAAGAATACGTGACACATCGATTTGGTGTACGCAACCTTTCTTCATAGGAATCACGTATACTTTCTTAAACTTTACCTTTACCATCCATATGTCTCTGAAATGGCATTCCTTTGTTCATATGACCTGTAGCATCTTCATAACCATCATGTAGACATCTTTACCAAGTAGGTTGCCATCAAGGATAACACATTAGCCATAATGCCAAAAATCTCCCCCTTTGGACTTGATGGCAACCACTTTGGTGTTTGGTCACCACCTGTAAACACCTGCAAATACATCTATAAACATACCAAGTTTCTCTCCAAGAAGTATTCTGCAAACACCAAGATTCTCTCCCCCTTTGAAATCAAGGGAAAAGGGTTGACCAATTTTGAATGAATGCTTATCTCCCCCTATGTAGAGAGGATCCTTGTATGTTTAATCTATTTAATACTGACCATGCTCCCCTTGAGCATTGTTGAACCCAAAAATTGCTTGTTTTTAACACTCTTTTTCACTCCATCTCCTTCTTCCTGACCTTCATAATGTCACATTAGGTATCAAATTACAAGGCTTATGATATGGAAGGTATACAATTGTATTTTATTTCATAAAATGATAATGTTCTTTATTATTTAGTTCAATTTTTACTTCAGCTACGTAATTGCAATGATCCCACAACTAACACATGATTCTGCAACTAAGTTCATGGTTCGATAGGTTCTGAGTTTCCTGTTGGAGAACGGAACACATGTGTAGGTTTAAATTTATGATCACAACTATTTCCTCATACTATCATGAGCCGGATCGATGAAAATAACCTCCTAGAAATGCGGTCAAATATGAATTCAACCTCCGTACTCAACGACTCAGGCGAGAGAGAACCAAATTTTATTCCATGATTTGGTGTGATGATAGAAAATCATGATAGAATCATCCAATGTTATATTTAAAATATTAATATCATTTTATGTTGATAAGTATTAGGCATATATATTTGAAAAATTAAATGCGCAAGTGCTTTATAAATATGCCTCTCGACAGAGAGAAACACATACTAAAGTTTATGTTATTGATAATTTGTTTTATAATTTTGATTTTTCTTTCTCCATAAGTGTTCAATGCGTGGTTAGTTCTGGTTGAGAACATCACATCGTTACCTACTTCTCATGGAGGCCCCCCTCGAGACAGTAAGGTAATTTTTTTATTAACAGTTTTCATTTTAGTTTATGTTTCTTGTAGGTTTTTGTCAATTTGGTTGAACATTTGCATTTTGATTTATTTTAGATCCGAGTTTGAAATTGTTCTGCTAATCATTTTCATTTCAGAGATTTCAGATGCATATGGATAGAATAGAGTTCAAAATTGTAATGAGATATATAGGAATTTCCTTTGTATATTCAATTTTCCTCTTTTAAAAGTAGATGAATTTAAAATGTGAATTGTGATTTCCATTTATGCAAAGTGTTTTATTTACATTCAAGTAAGTGTGATATTTTAAAAGCAAGGTTGATTTCCTTTTAAGCAAGAATGATTTTCATTTCTATGTGATTTTATTTAAAAGAAGTAAGAAAGTGATATTATTTCAAACAAAGTGTGAAGTTTTATTTCAAATAAGAGTGTGATCATTATTATTATTATTAGAGTTAATTTCATGAGTGATTAATTTAGATTTAGGGGAACATGTGCATTTTGATAACTAAATTTCCCTTAGAAATTGTATGAGTGACAAAGACTCCTAGCACATACAATGCACATACATTTCATGAGTTTAATAGCCCTGGTTTATAATTCATGTAAGTAATTTAACATAAATTAATTTTCCAAACATTTTGGCGTCATTTCCAAGGAAGTGTATAAAGGAGTTTTTTTTAATTTTTTCCATTGAAAAAAATGATATGCATAGTGAAAGAAACTTTAGAGGTAGATTTATAGGTAGAGGTAGAATTTTGATTCCAATATCACCACTCACCCCATCATGACCTCGTATTTCTACACCATCCACCCAAACTCATATTCCATCTATTTTAGGCATACACAAACTTCCTGAGGTACTTAGATCTGAAATCCACCCTAGAGATTCACCAACGTCATCAACCGAAGCCATAATAGAAGAAGAGGATCCTACATCCCCAACAAAAGGAGTAATTTTTCTATATTCAACTGAAGAACAACTTCTAGTACAAGAACTAGAAGTCCCTAGAGAAGAAGAAGAAGAAGAAGAAGAAACATACTTTAATATTCAATTGATAGAAGAACCAAAGGAGCAAGAAGAGGTACTACAAAATCCAATTTTGGAACCTTACATTAGTTCTGAGGAATCTATAATGGCTGGAGAAGGGGAAGGAGAAGTACACAATGTGAATGGTGAACAACCTAGGATTGAGGTTGGAAGAAGAGGTAGGATTGGAGGTGGAAGAGGTGGAGGAAGAGGAAGAGGAGGTGGTAGAGGAGATCTAGAACATTTTTTATTTCCCATCCTCGATGAAGATACCACTGCTACAATGAAAAATATATCACCCTCCATCCTACCTAATTTCCATGGATTAAGAAGTGAGGATCCTGAAACATTTCTCTTTGAGTTCAAAGTCTTATGTAGATCCTATGACTATTTTCTTGATACTCAAAAGTTGAAATTGTTTCCAACTACTCTTAAAGATGCAACATTAAAATGGTTTACAGGCCTAGGAACACACTCTAGAAGAATAGTAAGTAGAGTTGAAATAGGAAATTTTCATGATAATTTCAAGACAAATATTTTGGGAAGTCTTAGTGAAAAAATAGATACTCTTAAAATACAAAACAATAAAAAATATGAAAATGATGTTTTGTCTATCTTTTGTCCAAAATGTAAAATAAAATGGGCCTTAAGAGAATGTCCTTTTGACTTAAAAAGTGTAGAAGCATGTGTTATATGTGCATAAAATCATGATACGAAAGAGTGTCCTTCAATACCATGTATTGAATTTGTCTATCAAGAGGAAGTGGTACCAAATCAAGTAGATCCTCTTTGTTTTATTTCTAAAATACCATGGAAAAATTCACAAACTCAAGGTTTCAACACCCAAACATATGCACAACCATCACAAACCATTGGACTGCACCTATGCCTTGAAATCCTTAGCCTCAACCCTGGGCACAAGGATGGAAAAATCTTTATGGAAAATATCCTCAATATCCTCAACCTTACCGTGCTTTTCCACCACAATATTTCCCTCAGCTTGATCAACCCTCTCAACCTCAAAATCCAAGTCCACAACTTTCATTACCATTTCCACAAATACCAAACCAAATTCCTTCTAAGCCACTTCCAAATCCAAACAATAAAAAACCTATCTATAAAGTGGAAGGACAAAATTTCCAAACTTACATGATAAATATGTTAGATCTAAACAATATTCAAATTAGATCTGGTAGAGTATTGGAAAAGAAGTCACCATCCATTGTTATTCAGGAACCTGAAAAAGAAAACCTTTTTGAGGAAGAGACACCTCTTATTCAAGGAGAAAATTATAAAAAAACAAACCACCCTATACATACCAATGACATTCCAATAAACTCAACTCCTATTGTGGAATAAATTTCAGTTTCATTGCAAAATTGTAATGTTCTGAAATGGAAATCAACAGCTTTTACACCACTAAATCAATCCTTTTGTCGGAAATATAAACAAGGCTATGTCAGAGATGGACTGAGAGGGCTTTTACCAGTTATTTCACCTCTAAAGAGAGGATGATAACTGGAGGCTTCCTGGCCCTTTCTCGGACTCTGCCTATAGCTATGCAAATATTTCTTCCTTCAGGAAGATCTTGCTCAAATGGGTGAGCTACAACAATATATAAACATGAGCTGGAAAATAACATTGAATGCATAAAATTTAGAAATGAAATAAACCCTCATAGTCTTCTCATTGATAATATGGTAGCAGAAATGTGTACAAGATCTTGAGGAAGTGATCACTCAAGCTGAAGCATAGACACAAGTACCATGAACATGAAATACACTGCTACATATATTATGCCCAACTATGACTGCGCAGTCACTGAAGGAAGAATGCTGCAAAATGATGATACAATGAAGATATGGCAATAATAAGCTCAAATAAAGAAGGGGGAGATGGATCTCAACCCCTGGAAACTACAATAAACAATCCCTAAATGGATTGGCTACAATACATACAAAATGGCAAATCTATAGAAATGTCGGAGTTGCTGGAGCAGCTGCAACTCTAAAATGAGAACATGAAGGAGATGGATGAATAATGTTGCATAAGATGTATAGACCTCCTCCAATGGAAATCTAGAGTGAAAGGCTGATCCTTTCACTAAAGATCTCACCCTTCAAAATGCCGATGCAACCCCTCCCTGCAATTGCACTCAATAACTGCGCAGTCAAGGAGAGGAACTGCATTGTAGGTGATGGGAAGAGATTGGCCTCCTACCAAAATATTAGAAATGGAGCTGATATCTCCCCTATTGATCTCTCAGATGCATAAGAGCTTCCTCCTCTGAAATCTGAGCTCCAGAATGATGGTGTGAGAACCTCCATTGCAACCCCAACAACACAATGGCTCTTGTTGCAAGAATCACTGCACTGAAAGGAATAGCTTTGGCCTTGAGCCAAGATGTGGAGAAGATGAAGATTAAACCTTCAAGAGCTTCTCAATAAGGGAGGGAATTATTGAACAAGAAATCCCTTGTGCTGAGCAGCACATCTAACATAGTGTGCAACTATGGAAAGCAATTCGAAATATCCAAGCTAGCTCAAAATGGTTTCTTTCCCCTCCTTTTATGAAAATGAAGGCTCCTTAGCCATGGACCCCACACATCAGGGTTTCCTCTTCCTCATGCAATTTCGTAGGCTTCCTAAGCAAGCCACACATCCATCTATTACACAGTTTGACTTGGTCAACATGACCTAGCCCTCTTTGCAATTAACCATTTTCACACATGGAGTGTGAAAACAAGCTCTAATGATGCTCCTCTTTCATAATGTGAGGGATTTTATTGATGATTTTCATAACCATGGGCCTCCTTACCCATTTATCTAGCTTCAATATGATAAAAAAAAATTTAATGTTCCATTTAGCCATGTGCTAAAATGGGAACATTACAGTCCTCCCCTCCCAAATGTTGCTTGTCCTCAAGCAACTGCAAGGATAGAATTAAAAAAACCTCCACTCAATACATGGAGCTTGAAATATGTTGAGGAAAACCTCCCCAATGTAGATCCTCCATACCCCAAGTAATGATCCATAAAAAGTGAGTTACCTCCCAACATGGCAACTCCTGACAATCATCTTCCACCTTTGGCTCCTGCAATATAGGTGGGCTAAAAAACATCTGCTCTTAGTAGGCAAGATGGCCTACCCCACACTGTCCTCCTCTCCACTTAGGATAAGTGCAAAGTATATGCTAATCTTGGGTTGCAATGATGTTTCCCTGTAGTGGAAAGATGAATACAATACCTCCAGGAATATCTTCTCCATTGTTATGAAATATGCTACCCCAAATCATCTCATACATGGTGAGTTGGAATTCACCATCATATGGAATCCAATCAACCTCCTGTACACATATGGTTAAGAGATTAACATCATCATGCAAGTAAACAACACCCTTACCATAAGTCTGGCCAATGCAAATGGAGTGGCTCAAGATTGAAGCCCCTCCCATCCTCAAAGGGAAGAGAAGTGGTTGTGCTAACTCCTCCAAGGAGTTGTGTATCTCCTCCATCTACACTTGATCTATGCATCTCCTCATATGCTGATCTGTCAATATCATGCAAGCAAGATGATCCTGGGAATACTCCACCATCAATCTGGAGCTCCAACATGGATCTATCCTCCATAGTGACAGCGCTGATGATTCCTCATGAAGGACATCTGTCACATGGTCATCTCCTTCTTTGACATCTCCTATTCCAAAGATGCAAGTTGGAAGGCTGTTATCCTTCCCCTGCTGCTTCTGCCACAACGCAGAATCTGGAATGAGAGTGGGTACAAATGATTTTGAGAGAGTGTGTATATCCTCCCTGAGTCTACCCAAGACTCTCAGCGCTGTAAATCTATCTCCCAAGGACTCCATCTTCCTAAAATAAATGAATGGTGCCTCAATATGTGAAGCATCTCTCATCCTCTGCTGGTCTAGTGGTCTCCCCGGCAAAATGTCTCCATGTAATGAGACATCTTCAACAAGATATGATTGAATATATAAATGGAAAAGCCTGCCCATGCTTCCACTATGCAATCCAATCACCCTCTTAAGTGCATCAAACACATAAGATAGATAGGGATGTGGGCTCCTCATCACATCATACTGGTCATCCTCCCTATCTTCTCCTGGTGTCTCCATGGTTCCACACCTCCTTAGCAATGGCATATGTAAAACATGAGTTGTGCCTTGATCTTCATGCTTGAGATCTTGGGGACTTACTTGCAAGGATGCAATAATACCTCTACCCGGAGCAAGAGCTCCTCCTTCCTCTACATGAGGCACTAGATAGTCTCTAGGTGGCACTACATTGTTGCCCTCAGCTTCTCCAACATAAATGGGAAACCCTCCCATAATGTTGCTGAAAATGTGGAATTCCTCCCAAAGTGGAAGTGATCCCCAATCCAAGGCCAAGGTATGATAGTGCCATCTTCTACTCCTGCAACATCATACAAGAATTGAGATCAAATCTACCCTTGCTCTCCGAAGAATGACCCCAGCAACAAATGTTTTTGTTGCTTCCTCATGCTATCATCATATAAGATATGTGATGAAGACATAGTGTATGATATGAATGTTGCATCATCACTATGTACCCATACTCTTTGATGCTCAATGATGCCAGCATCCTGCCACATCTTCTCCATCCTCATACCCCTGGAAAGAGAGTATGCCAAATGATGTCCAAACTCCTTCAAGAGTAACCAGCGCAGCGAAGCCTCTTGCTTCCCGGTATCATAAATCTATAAGTGGCTCACTAGCCCCTTGATCCTCCTCTGCCACATCCACTCAGCCATGTGTGGATGTCTCCTTCCTTCCTTCATCCTAGTACTCCTCCTTTGAGGACTACCCTCATCCCAAATCAAACCTCTACATTTCATGGGATTTTGAAATACACATTTCCTGAGAATAAATTTGACCCTATGAGGATCCAAATAGTTGGCAGGAAAAAACCTCCCATCATGATATGTGTGGCACAAGGAATGTCCACCACATTCATGAGAGAGGTTATCCATCCGAAGATGTCCCCCATCTCCTATTTGTTTCCTGTGAGAAGGAAAAAAATATTTTCACTCCATGGTGTGTTGAAGTGCACCTCTAATGAGATATCTCCTTGATACCTCCCTCTCATCAATAGTTTTCCAAAACCAATGAGGTCTTGGATCTGAAAGTAGAGGTTTCTCTTTGAGCTAAGAGGAGCTCATTGAGAAAGTGTCATCTTGAAGGGAAAAAGGATTTCTCACTGCAAGATGTCTACCATCATCCTTCAAGGCTTCAAACCCCAACCTCCAATGTGATGTACAATCTAACATTGGCTCATGAGAGTGATGGTTTGCTTCTTCCTTGAATGTTTCCATGTTGCACAGCGTAGTGCAACCAAGTTTCTCTATGATAGCAATGTGATTTGACCCTTGGTCATGCAAAATTAAATCTCCACATTAATCAAAAGAAGTTGTTGTAACAATGGAATGTGGAAATCTTTTCATACCTTGATGTGCATTTGGAACTTCTTGTAGGGCTGCAAGAGTTCCTTCCTCAAAAGTGTTTGCTGCCCCAACTGTTGATGTATGTGGCTGCTCCTCCATGAGTGTGACAGCGTTATCACAAGGCTCCTCAAGTGCTGATGTGATTTTTTCTTTCTTTGCCCCTACATCATCAAAGGTTTTGATCAACCCTTGGATGAAATTTGCAAAATTTCTCACCCCTTCATGGCTCAAGTGGTTGCTCCACCAATAATAGGCTTCACCCTCCAAGTGTAGTGCTGAGATTTCAATAGCTTCCTTCACTACTACAGGATGTAGTAAGAAAAATGCCTCCAACTTTCTCACCCAATTCTTTGCAGTAGATGACCCATCATAGGTAGACAACAGGAATATATTTCCTTTGATTTCTCTTCTGCTACATGGTCTCTTCTCTTCCTTCAGCTGGATGAAATGAGGAAAATATAGAGCCTCCTTGAAGCCTCTAGTTTGGGATATATACTCAACAAGGTAATCACTTAGAATCTGATAATCCAAGTGTCTTCCATGCTCAATGTCTTCTTCTTGAGAATAGGAAGTGCATGGTACTTCCTCTTCTTCTTCTTCAATCTTCTTGACCTCCTTGGAGAGGTCTCCTCTGGATCTGAACACAGATGAGAATAAACTCATCTTCTTCAACATTCCAATCTTCTTGGCGAAGACTCACAGGCTGAGCTAAGAAAGTTGCTTTGATACCACTGTAATGTTCCGAAATGGAAATCAACAGCTTTTACACCACTGAATCAATTCTTTTGTCGGAAATATAAACAAGGCAATGTCAGAGATGGAATGAGAGGGTTTTTACCAGTTATTTCACCTCTAAAGAGAGGATGAGAACCAGATGTTTCCTGGCCCTTTCTCAGACTCTGCCTATAGCTATGCAAATATTTCTTCCTTCAGGAAGATCTTGCTAAAATGGGTGAGCTACAACAATATATAAACATGAGTTGGAAAATAACAGTGAATGCATAAAATTCAAAAATGCAATAAACCCTCATAGTATTCTCATTGATAATATGGTAGTAGAAATGTGTACAATATCTTGAGGAAGTGATCACTCAAGCTGAAGCATAGACACAAGTACCATGAACATGAAATACATTGCTACATATATTATGCCCAACTATGACTGCACAGTCACTGAAGGAAGACTGCTGCAAAATTATGATACAATGAAGATATGGCAATAATAAGCTCAAATAAAGAAGGGGGAGATGGATCTCAACCCCTGGAAACTACAATAAACAATCCCTAAAGGGATTGGCTACAATACATACAAAATGGAAAATCTGCAGAAATGTTGGAGTTGCTGGAGCAACTGCAACTCTAAAATGAGAACATGAAGGAGATGGATGAATAATGTTGCATAAGATGTATAGACCTCCTCCAATGGAAATCTAGAGTGAAAGGCTGATCCTTTCACTAAATATCTCACCCTCCAAAATGCAGGTGCAACCCCTCAATGCAATTTCACTCAAGAACTACGTAGTCAAGGAGAGGAACTGTGTTGTAGGTGATGGGAAGAGATTGGCCTCCTACCAAAATATGAGAAATGGAGCTGATATCTCCCCCATTGATCTCTCGGATGCATAAGAGCTTCCTCCTCTGAAATCTGAGCTCTGGAGTGATGGTGTGAGAACCTCCACTGCAACCCAGCAACACAATGGCTCTTGCTACAAGAATCACTGCACTGAAAGGAATAGCTTTGGCCTTGAGCCAAGATGTGGAGAAGATGAAGATAAAACCTTCAAGAGCTTCTCAAGAAGGGAGGGAATTCGTGAACAAGAAATCCCTTGTGTTGAGCAGCACATCTAACACAGTGTGCAACTGTGGAAAGAAATTCGAAATATCCAAGCTAGCTCAAAATGGTTGCTTTCCCCTCCTTTTATGCAAATGAAGGCTCCCTAGCCATGGACCCCACACATTAGGGTTTCCTCCTCCTCATGAAATTTCGTAGGCTTCCCAAACAAGCCACACCTCCATCTATTGCATAGTTTGACTTGGTCAACATGACCTAGCCCTCTTTGCAATTAACCCTTTTCACACATGGAGTGTGCAAACAAGCTATAATGATGCTCCTCTTTCATAATGTGAGGGATTTTATTGATGATTTTCATAACCATGGGCCTCCTTACCCATTTATTTAGTTGCAATATGATAAAAGAAAAATTTTAATTTTCCATTTAGCCATGTGCTAAAATGGGAACATTACAAAAATCCACCTTTTCTTGAAAGATTGAAAATTGCTGAGGGGATAGAAAAACATATTATGTTATCCAATTATGATATAATGGATGAGCTGAAGAATGTTTGCATAAAAATTCCCTTGTTACAAGCTATCAAATAAATACCAATATTTTCAAATACAATTATGGAGTTGAGCAATAAATGTTGTGTAACCAGCTCCAAAAATAGAAGAAAAGAGATATAAACGCCTTAGAAATGAGCCACTTCGAGGGGGCAACCTCCAATACATTACATAAATGAACAATTCTTGGATGATACAATTCAAAAAACCTCCTTTCTATATATAGGAGTCCATGGGGCCACAATGTAATCCTAGTGGGCCACAATGTAATCCTAGCCGACCTAACAATAATAATTTAAGGGCACAATAATAACAAAATGGGGGTTACAAGGGTACAATAATAACAATAAGGGGTTTACACTAACAATAATAAGGGGCTATATTAGTGACATAGGGACCCACATGCCCCTCTCCTTCAAAAAGTACTGGCCCTCAGGGGGACGTTCGGGGGTGTGTTTCCGCATGCACCCCTTTTGTCCTGCGTGTAATCTTCAGTGGGTAAGTTCTTCCACTTGATGAGATACTCTGAAATCGATCGATTCCGTAGTTGTCGAGTTCTTTTTTCCATGACTGCTTCAGGTTCCAATATGATTTTCCCTTCCCCATCAAGTTCTGGCAATACTGTTTGAACTGGAAGATTTTCACCTATAACCTTCTTTAAGCATAAGTTTTCTAACTAGATAATTAGACACTAATCATGATGCAACATTCTATTGTAAGCTCATCTATTCCATGACTAATTCCTAGTTCTATTCTGCAATTTTCAATTGAAGGTCAGAGTCTATTCTCCAAGAGTTATTGGTTTCTTTTCAGGGTAGTTCTGTTGAGGAAGAGCTCTGTTTATGGTGAGGAATTTGCAGAGATATTTTAGACCTTGTAATGATGTTATCTTCTGTTCCTAAGGTTATGGATCACTGGTGGTTTTCAGAACAAAAAGATATTTGTAAATAATGAGGGCTGTCTTATGAGTCCTATCAACTAAAGTGATTTACTGTGCAAAGGGTGACAATGTGACTATGAGATGTAAGTGCAATGAATTGATTTAAACATGAGCTTAAGATGCTTCTAAACTAGAACAATGTTAAACCATAAGCCATCATCAAACTTTGAAATGAAGTAGCTGGACATGAATTAAATGAAAAATGAAACTCCGGAGCATTCTAATTAACATGCACTATTCTATGAAGTTACACAATCGATTTGTTCATCATGAGGGATATTTTGGAAGAATTCCTTCTTTTGGAAGGGTAGAACAATTTTGACTGTGGACTTGTATGCAATTGAAAGCAAATGAACTGAAAGCAAATGAAACTAAGTTGTCACATCACAGTCATATCTTGAACTTCTTAAGGATGTCTTGGAAGAATTTCTTCTTGTGGAAGAGTGGTTAGGACAAGTGAAACTATGATAGTGAAGACTAAAAACTACAACTAATTCCTATGACACTATAGCTATTCATCATTCATTGTTAAGATTTATTGGAAGAATGTCTTCTTGTGAAAGAACTATGATGAATATAACTACAGTTTCTAGTTAAAAGCAAATACAACTCCTATCCTACAGTACCATAGTCATTAATCATTCATCGTTTTAATTTATTGGCAAAGTGTCTTCTTGTGGAAGAACTGGAACGAATTATGGCTACAGTAGCTAGTTAAAACAAATACAACTCCTATCCTACAGTACCATAGTCATTAAACATTCATCGTTTTAATTTATTGGCAAAGTGTCTTCTTGTGGAAGAACTGGAACGAATTATGGCTACAGTAGCTAGTAAAAACAAATACAAATCTAACTGATATCCTACAATACCATAGTCATCAATCATTCATCATTTTGGTCTGTTGGAAGGATGTCTTCTTATGGAAGAATTGGAATGAGTACGACCACAGTATATAAAACACAACAACTACTAATTCAATATGCAGAACGTAAAGACAGCTAGGAAAAACTTATCTAGTTTACGCTAAGGAAATCCGTTCAAGGGGCAGGGGCCCTCTACCACTTGACGGCATTCAACTTCACAATTAAATCACGCCTTCAAGATAATTTTTTCTGCTCCATTAACGATGCAATAGTTTGAACATAATGCTCTGTGTCTTAAAAGACGTAACACAGAGTTTACACCAAAATCTAACAGCAAATCTACACAAATTTTCTAACTAAGCTCTCGGCCTACTCAAGAGTTTATAAAGTAAATGCAAGTAACAATATTTAAAAAAATTTAGGAATGATGTCTTCCTAATCCAAATCATTTTAGGAGTCTTTGAGGTGGCTGCGTAAAAGAGAAAAGACACCTGGACTGTAACAGTCCTAGTAGGAGTCTTCTTTCACAAATGTGTTCCCACGTGCATAACCGTATCCAGAATTCATTTCCACTGCCATGACGAGCAACACACCATGTAGGCACGACGTGGATCATGCCCATATGCGTTTTTCCTCAAGAGGCCACCTGGAACATGCTCAAACATAAAGGTAGCTGCAGAATCGCCGGTTAGCTACAGAATGCCTGCATTCTGCAGCTAATTCCGGTCAAAATGCTTAACAATGGAAACAATCACAAAATTCAACAAGTCAGTCATATAAACCATTCTAGAAGTAATTTTAACTATTTTTATTGATCAATTGGGTTTAAAATGGAAATGGACAAGGGAAAAATGAGGTAAAATGAGGTGAAAGAAAGCACAAATTTGAGGCTCAACATACCCCCACTGCTGTCTCTTTGCATGTCCTCATGCAAATTATCCTATGAATTCTGAGGCTTCTGCAAGGACATCTAATCCCCTTCTTTTCCTTTGTCTGCATGCTAAAGGCCTTCTGGGTTTTCTGATCACAAGTTTGAACCTGAGGTTTGTGAGTGCTCTGATCAACTTTCTGTTCCTTGTCTTCATCTTCTCATTGGTTCTCTCCACTTTGTCTATATGCAGGGATAAGGTTGAGTTCATGTCAATCTTGAGCTTGATTTGATCTTTGAGAATTTCATTCTCATTTCTGATGTGTCTATTCAACACTTCCAACTCATACCTATCCCTCCTCAATATATCAATTTCAGTTAGTGGAGGACTGGGGGTTCTCTCTTCTCTTTCTGAAGCTGTTCTCTCTAGAGTTTCCACATAATCATAGATTTTCTGTTGAGCAGGATCAATCTCAGGGGTGCCTTCATAAAAATCTTCATCATCATACTCCTCCATAGATGTTTCTTCATCTTCAATATTGATTACCCCTGTTTGTTTGATTGATGTTTTCTTCAGTTTTCCTTTTAATCTGTGGCTTCTCCTAAGTTGAGAGGAACCCTCCCCTTTTTCTATAATAGATTCCTTGATTACCTTCTCTGCCTTGAGTTGACTCTTGATTCTAGTCAACTTCTCCAGAATGACTTCTTCACTGCTTTCTTGAACCGGTTTGTCAATTTTACCTGTTGGAGTCCTCCATCTCCTACTTCTCTTTGTGGCCTGTGGTTCAGGTGATAGTTCTTTTGCTTCCTCAAAATGATTTCTTATTAAGAAATCATCCCATGTATCATTTGATTTAGATAGATGATGCTCAATTAAAAATTTTACTAACCCATGATGATACAGGGTTGTTTCCAAAAACTGAACTCTTCTCTGAACACAGGAAGCCATTTTCTTCAGACTTTGATACAAGAAATATGGTAAATTCAAATCTTCTTCTAGAAAATGCAACATTAGTCTCATATGGTAGACATAAAATGTCCCATATCTACCCTCACATGTAACAATTTTTTGTAAAAGAAGTAGTATATTCCTCCATTTGCTCTTCAATGCTTTACTGGGAATTCCCTTCTTGAACACACTAACATCCATGTTTGGTGATTTTAAGATTTGTTTCCATGAGTCATTATGGAATTCCCTATTTTTAAACCATCTTTCCCCAGCTCTGGATAATCCTGTAGCCTCTGCTATAAAAACTTCATTAACAGTAAACTTAACATCTCCTATTTCAACCTCAGTGCCTTGGAATGATCTAGAAAATGTTTTGGTAACTTCCTTATGGCAACCATTAAACTTTTCCAAGAATTGGAGCCATCCTATTTGTTGTAGCATCTCCTTGCATTGTGGATAACCTTCTAAATATTTTGATCCTATAGGCTCAATCCTTACGATGAAACCCATGATTTTTCACTATCAATTAACACTCTTCTCTATCCAAAAAACAATGGCTTTTACTTTCGGATTAAAATGGCTTCAAGCTCTAAATAAAAATGGCTTCAATTTTGGAAGAACATACCTTTGAAATAGCTACAGTCTTAAAAATCTCTGGTTTGTATTCCTCTGTTTGAAAAATGCCTTCGAATCCTCGGGCTGATGTACTTCTGTTGAACTTTGGAATGATATGGAAGAAATTTCAATTTTCGAGCTAATGTGTCTCTGATAGACAGTGGTAGATGATTTCAAATTTCTTTTTGTGCAATACCTACGTCTTTGGTAACAGAAGACTTCAAACTCAATCACTGAAAAACGCTTCTGTTTCTAGTAACACGAGACTTCAAACTCAACCTCTGTCTCTGATAGCAAATGGTATGCTTCAAATTCAACACTACAGCCTCTCTGTCTCGGGTAACAACAACTTCAAAACCAGTCACTACCACACCTCTGTCTTTGGTAATAACAGACTTCAAACTTCAATTACTACCACACCTCTGTCTTTGGTAGCAAAGTCTTCAATTTTAGCACCTCTGTCTTCTGGTAGCAACAGGCTTTAAACTCTACACGGCCACAATTCTGTGTTGACAGTGCAATGCTCCAAACTTTTTTCTTAGTGATATGCTCTCTGTTCAGTGAGTTCTCACACCGTTATGCTTCCAATGTACCTCTTCTGTTCTGCTCCTGATGATAATAATGCTTCTGCCTTCGGAATGGAATACTGGCTACGGAATGACGTTATGGCAAATGGTCACGACATAGAGTGGTGAAGTGAGGTGGAGGATTGCATTAATGATTTGAGGAGACGGCGGAGGATTTACGACGGCAGGAAAAATCTTCATCATTAAAGAACTTGGTTAAGAGTCGTGGGAATTTCAAATGATTTGGCCGTTCCACCGCTCAAATGCTATTGGATAGAAAATTTGAATTGGAAGATTTAATACAAAGTCTATAGAGGGTTGTGTTTGGTGTTTGATCAATAAAATAATTAAAACAACTCTTTGAATAATTTCACAACTAAACTATGCTAAATTTTCATGAATTGCCATCGTAATTTAAATTTATTACCTCTGCCCTTTATTTGATGTTTGTGTAGCCTTTGTCTTCTCTGCTCATCTTTGGAGGAATATTTCACAATTTCTTGATATTTTTGATTCATGAATTCACTGGATCACTTTGTTGTAATTCTGATGTCTGTTGGTTGATGCCTTCAGGGTTTGTAGCTGCCAAAAAGACTGTCGAGCTGCAGAAAAGATGATCAGCTGCAGAATGTCCACTGAGCTGCAGAATGTTCCTGTAGAATACTTTAATCATGAAAATGAAATGTTTCTGGGAGATGGGTGAAATGTTTATGGAAATGGATGAAATGGATGATGGATTATGAAGTGGATAATGGAATAAGAATGGATTCAGTTCATGGAATGAAGGAACATAAGGGTTGTACTGCAATTCATGGCATATTTTTATTCACTTGCAGCAAGATATCAAATTCTATGTTTTGACATGAGAATGGAAGATGGAGTGAAATGAATGGAATGGAATGGAGTGAAATGAATGAAATGGAATGGAGTGAAATGTGAATGATGAATGAGATGAAGTATGGATGGATAGTGAATGGAGTGAGATGAAATGAATCATAAGTACTATGGCACTGAACTTATGATTTATAACAGCTGCTTAGAAACAAAAATGGGAAAAGTTAGAGTGTCAGAGAGACTCTGATTTTCACCCTATCTTTTCTGTATAAACATGCCAATCGGTGATTGGTTTTCATGTTTATACCTTTTTTTTTTTTTATTTTTTTTTATTTTTTTTTTTTTAATTTTTTTTTTTTTAAATGCTTCAGAAAATTTCATCAAGTTGATGAAGAAGAGAGACTCTTCTTCATTAACTTCACATCATTGTCTCCTTGGAACTTCTTGACAAACTCTTCTCTTGAGAGTGGCTTGTGGTATAGCTTCAGTCTATGACCATTCACAAGAAAAGTGACCTCCTCTTCATCTATAGTTCTGATTTTTACTGCCCCATTATCAAAAATTTGAACAATTTCATATGGCCCAAGCCAATGTGTCTGAAATTTCCCTTGAAAATCCTTGAATTTTGAATCAAACAAGAGAGCCCAATCACCCTCTTTAAATTTCTTCTCTTTGATGTACTTGTCATGCCATCTAGCCCTTTGCTGTTGGACTAGACTTATTTTCTGAACTGCATCTTGTCTGATCTCATCCAATTCATTAATTTGCTCCAGTCTATGCTTTTGTGCCTCCGTTAGATCAAGTCCTAGCTGGACTGCCATCTTGAATGTTTGGATTTGGAACTCTATAGGAAACAAAACTTGCTTTCCATAAACAAGCTCATAAGGAGTATGGCCTGTTGTGTTTCTCCATGTAGTTCTATAGGCCCACAAGGCTTCAGGAAGCCTATCTACCCAATCTTTTCTATGTAGATGAACAATCTTTGTTAGGATTCCTTCAATGACTTTGTTAGTGGATTCCACTTGACCATTTGCTTGTGGATGATAAGGAGTAGATGTTCTATGTCTGATTTTGTACTTCTCCATCATTTGCTCCACTAGCCTTGATGTAAATTGAGCTCCTTGATCTGTAACAATTTCCCTTGGGACACCAAAACGAGTAAAAATATCCTAAAAAAGAAAAGTAACTACAGATGATTCATTAGCAACAAGTAATGGTTTAGCTTCTACCCACTTAGTAACATAATCAGTGCAAACTAATATGTATTTCTTTTGTCTTGATGGAGGACTAATGGGTCCTACAAAATCCAAGGCCCATTTTTCAAAAGGTTCAATGTGTACCTGAGGTTGTAATGGCATCTCACCTGAAGGAGAAGGTTTCCCTACCCTTTGGCAACTGTCACACCTTTTGACATACTCTTTAGCATCTTTAAACAAGAATGGCCAATAATATCCTAAATTAAGGATCTTATAGGCTGTCCTCTTATCTGCAAAGTGTCCGCCACAAGGTTCATCATGACATGCCTTGAGAATCTCAGGCATCTCATCTTCACGAACACACCTTCTAATGATCAAATCTGGACCTGTCTTGTACAACTCATTAGCGACCCATGAATATTTTGCACTATCATTAATGATTTTTCTTTTATCCCTTGCATTCATAATTGAAGGAAATTTTCCTGAAACTAAATAATTGGCAATATCAGCAAACCATGGAGTTTGAGTAGAGATTGCAAAAAGATATTCATCGGGAAATTGATCTTCAACCGGAGTGTCATCTTTGATATTTTGAATTCTAGACAGGAAGTCAGCCACAGTGTTTTGTTTTCCAGGCCTATCTAGAATAGTCATGTTGAATTCTTGCAATAATAACAACCATCTTATAACTCTACCATTAGTGATTGATTTATTCATTAAATATCTAATGGCAGAATGATCAGTGTGAATAAAAGTTTCATAGCCAGTTATATAGTGTCTAAATTTGTTAATGGCATGAACAACAGCTAAAAACTCTTTTTCAGTTACAATATAGTTTAACTCTGCAGGAGTCAAATTTTTACTGATATAATAGATGGCATAGGGAATTAAATCTTTCTGTCCCAATACTGCTCCCAGAGCTGTATCGGAAGCATCTGTCGAGATATGAAAAGGTAACTTCCGGTTAGGTCCCCTTAATATAGGTGCTTCAGAAATTTTGGTTTTCAGGGTTTCAAAAGCTAACTGGCAATCAGAAGTCCACTTAAATTCACAATCTTTGGTGAGTAATTTGAAGAGAGGAGGTGCTATTTTGGTGAAGTTTTCTATAAATCTCCGATAGTACCCAGTAAATCCTAGAAAACTTCTTACATCTCTTTGACAACTTGGAATGGATAGGTTAGAAATAACTTCAACTTTCGCCTCATCAACTCTAATCCCATCCCCTGAAATGTGGTGCCCTAAAACAATACCTTCGGTGAACATCATAAAACATTTTTCATGACTAAGAGAAAGGTTTGCTTCTTGACATCTTTTTAAGACCTTTTCAAAGTTTTCTAAAGCCTCTTCAAATGTATCCCCATAAACTGTAAAATCATCCATGTACACCTCTACACAGTCATGTATTAGATCAGAAAAAATTCCTAATACTGCCCTTTGGAATGTTGCAGGTGCATTGCACAATCCAAATGGCAATACTTGGTAGGCATAAGTACCCCAAGGACAAGTAAATGTGGTTTTATATTGGTCTTCAAGTGCTACTTGGATTTGATTGTAACCACTAAATCCATCCAGGAATGAAAAGTACTTTTTACCTGCTAATGTATCTAATACTTGATCTATGAAAGGTAAGGAAAAATGGTCTTTAAGAGTAGCTTTATTCAGTTCTCGGTAGTCAACACACACCCTCCATTTTCCATTTTTCTTAGGTACAATTACTAAAGGGAAAACCCACTGACTATCTGAAATAGGATAGATGAAGTTAACATTTAACAATTTTTGTAATTCTTCCTTGACAATTTCTCTAAGATTTGGATTCATCCGTCTTTGAGGTTGTCTGATTGGTTTGCAATTTGCCTCTATATAGATGTGATGAGTACAAGTCTTGGGACTTATCCCTTTCATGTCGGTGTATTCCCATGCATATGCAGAAGAATGTCTCTGTAATACTTTGACTAGTTCTTCTTGTTGAGATTTTTCCAGATTTTTGTTTATGTTCAAGGTTTTACCTGGAAAAATTTCACTTGTAGAACTGCCAAATTTGTCCATATAATGAAGAGACATCTGTCTAGATGACAAGAACTCAATATTGGATTTCTCTTGAAATGATTCTTGTTTGTGCTCTGGAGAAGATTCAAAATTTTCTAGAGTATTCAGAATTTGATTATCTTCACTAATTTTTGAAATTGTGAAGAGTGGTTGCAAATATTCTTCATCCTCTATCCATTGAGTGTCATCTAGATCTGTAATTGTCCTAGCTGGAGGATATAAAGTGAATTTATTTGTTGAACTTCCATCAGAAATATACATATCACCGGACCTACAAATAATAAAAGCATCAGCTGTAGCCAACCAAGGTCTTCCTAGTATAACAGGATGGCCTCCTAGATTATTCTTGGGTGTAAGGATCATGAAATCCACAGGGTACTCCCAAGAATCTAGGGACACTGGAATATCTTCTATTACCCCATCTGGTCTGATCACAGATCTATCCGCTAGTTGTAATAGTGTGGGTGTAAAGAGAAGATTAGGAAGTTTCAGTTTGTCCATGATTTGTCTACTCATGATATTTATTGCTGCTCCTAAGTCTATGAGTGTGTTTTGAATTTCAATTCCATTGATGTGAATTTTGACAACTGGATTTCCTGGGTCAAGGTACTTTGGAATAGTAGTCTTACCCATCATAATATCTGCTATTTGTCCTACCAGTTGAATTTTCTTGGTTTCTCTTATTCTTTTCTTTGTTGTCTTCATACTCAACTCCTTTATTGTTTTGGCTAAAATTGGGATTTCCTTAATGGCTTGCAATAATGGAATTTTAATGCAAACATTTCTCAATTCATCCAAGAAATCATAATTAGGCACCATTATTTGTTTTTTTACACCTTTGTCAATTTGTAATCTTTCAGGAAAGGGAGGTATAGAAATAGATGTGGATGGTTGCTCTAATACTGGAGTTGGGCTTATTGGATCTTTTTGTTTCAGTTTTTCAATGTTTTGGCCTTGAAAGGATGTTTCTTCCTCAAGACTTTTATTAACCCGTAGGGAGTCTTCCTCAGAATTATCTTGTTCTTGTATGATCACAGAAGGTTTCCTCTTCTCGAGTATCCTTCCAGACCTAAGTTGAACATCACTAAGGTCTAGAGGAGTAATTAAATAAGTTGGAAATTGTTGTCCTTCTATCATGTATGTATTCTGAGGGTTCTTATTATTGGGGTTTGGTATGGGCTGAGCTGGTAATTGATTGGATTTTTGAGGGAATGGTAATGGAAGTGGTTGATTTTGATGAGGTTGGTTCTGATGATGTTGTTGAGAATTTTGTTGAAAATTTTGTTGAAGATTTTGAGGAAAATTTTGTGGATATGGTGGATACTGATAATATGGAGAGTATCTTCCATAGGGACCTTGTGGTCCTTGTGCCCAAGCTTGAGATTGATTTTGAAATTGGGGCCAAGGTTGCTGCCAAGAATTCCAAGGTGGAGGTTGATTATACATTTGATCATGAAATCCCTATGTCTGAGATCCCTGCCAAGGTCTTCTAGATACAAAGTTAAGAGATTCTGTGGAATCTGTAGGAGTTTCTTCTTGAAAAACAGCCTTGAGACCAGGAAGAGAAGGACAATTCTTGGTCTCATGTTTCTCGGAACAAATAACACAGGTTTCTACAACTTTTACATCCAAAGGGCACTCTCTCAAGGCATGTTTCTTCCTACATTTGGGACAAAATATTGCCAAGGCATCAGATTCAGCCTTTTGCTTGTTTTTTATCTTGAGGGTGTCTATTTTTTCACTAAGACTCTTTAAGATGTCAGATTTAAAATCATCAAGCATGTGTCCTATTTCTGATCTACTTACAGTCCCAGAAGCAGATTTACTTGCTCTTGCAAGAGCAGGATCTCTTGGACCTTTGACAGTTTTGGATTTCCCTCTGGAAAGGTTGATACATAACTCAGATATTTGAGGTAATGTGAGTTGTGATATATCCCCTTTTCCCATCATGTTAAGGATATCCAACCATTCATCCCTAATGGTTTTCAACAAAAGAGATTTTAAAGTGTCTTGATCTAGGTTTTCCATTTGTGCCCTTTTTATGTTGTATTTAAATCTTTCCAACAAATCTTCTACGTTTTCATCTTCTTTTTGTAACATCTTGAACACTTCTTCCTTATGATTAACCGGCATACAATAATCCAAGTATCTCTCTAGAAATGCTTGTTTCATGTCTTCCCATGTCCTAATGGAACTACTGCTTAAGCTCATAAACCACTTCAATGCTGCTACTTTCAGAGTTGAAGGAAATAATTTCAATTTTTGGGCATCTTGAAGGTAGTCATAAGTCCTACACAGTACTTCAAATTCGAATAAGAAAGTTTCAGGATCCTCAGTTTTAAGTCCATATAAGTTCGGAAGGACAGAAGGTGAAATGTTTTTCATGGTTGTATTGGTTTCTCCATCAAGTATAGGGAACCCAAAAGAGCTTCCTATTCTACCTCTTCCTCCATATGCACCTCTACCTCCTCTTCCTCCTTCTCCTCTACCTCTACCTCTACCTCCTCCAAATGTGTTTTCTCCATTAACAACTCCTCCTCCTCCTTCTTCTGCCATGGTTGACTCTCCTGTGGAAGTAGAAAGGTTTGTATCCTCAACAAAAGTTTTTGGATTCTCTTCTATGGCAGGTTCAATGGATGAAGTGGAAGGTTTCTCTAATGGAATAGGTGACCTTAGATCTTCTAGAAGTCTAGGATCAGTAAAGGATGGAAGATGGGTTTGAGTTGAAGGTGTACTAGTTCTGGATCTGGATGAAACAAGTGGTGTTCTAGATGTCAAACTTCTGCCTCTGCTGCTTATAAATCTTCCTCTTGAATCTCTCTCCCTACGCATAAAATTGTTTTTGGATGCTAAGAAACAAAGGTTACCTAGTTTTCACTTCCCCGACAACGGCGCCAAAATGTTGTGCCTCAATCTAGTCTCCTAAACTGAGTTCATTTAATTGTCAACCAGGATTTGTAAACTGCTGAAGTGAAATGTACCATATGTACCTAGGTGCTTGTTTCCTAGTGCGTTGTATGTAGTGTTTTGTGATGTTTTGGTCTTTTATGTTGATTTATGATGTTTCTGGTCTTTTGAAGTTTTGTGTTTACAATGGAAATGTCTAGAAAACTAATGAAAAGAAATTGGTGGTCAAGAACACAGTTGAGCCTAATGTATGGAATGGCAAATGTAATCAAAAATACTGAAGCAACATCTAAACTATGACTAAATAGAAACAAGAGCTTAATGATGACTTCTTAAACAAATGACACAAACTAGACTTTGAGAAATGATCACTTAAATATGCAAGTTTTCTAACTAGACAATTAGACACTAATCATGATGCAACATTCTATTCTAAAATCATCTATTCCATGACTAATTCCTAGTTCTATTCTGCAATTTTCAATTGAAGGTCAGAGTCTATTCTCCAAGAGTTATTGGTTTCTTTTCAGGGTAGTTCTGTTGAGGAAGAGCTCTGTTTGTAGTGAGGAATTTGCAGAGATATTTCAGACCTTGTAATGATGTTATCTTCTGTTCTTAAAGTTATGGATCACTGATGGTTTTCAGAACAAAAAGATATTTGTAAATAATGAAGGCTGTCTTAGGAATCCTATCAACTAAAGTGATCTACTGTGCAAAGGGTGACAATGTGACTATGAGATATGAGTGCAATGAATTGATTTAAACATGAGCTTAAGATGCTACTAAACTAGAACAATGTTAAACCATAAGCCATCATCAAACTTTGAAATGAAGTAGCTGGACATGAATTAAATGCAAAATGAAACTCCGGAGCATTCTAATTAACATGCACTATTCTATGAAGTTACACAATCTATTTGTTCATCATGAGGGATATTTTGGAAGAATTCCTTCTTGTGGAAGAGTAGAACAATTTTGACTATGGACTTGTATGCAATTGAAAGAAAATGAACTGAAAGCAAATGAAACTAAGTTGTCACATCACAGTCATATCTTGAACTTCTTAAGGATGTCTTGGAAGAATTTCTTCTTGTGGAAGAGTGGTTAGGACAAGTGCAACTATGATAGTGAAGACTAAAAAAACTACAACTAACTCCTATGACACTATAGCTATTCATCATTCATTGTTAAGATTTATTGGAAGAATGTCTTCTTGTGAAAGAACTATGATGAATATAACTACAGTTTCTAGTTAAAAACAAATACAACTCCTATCCTACAGTACCATAGTCATTAAACATTCATCGTTTTGATTTATTGGCAAAGTATCTTCTTGTGGAAGAACTGGAACGAATTATGGCTACAGTAGCTAGTTAAGAACAAATACAAATCCTATCCTACAGTACCATAGTCATTAAACATTCATCGTTTTGATTTATTGGCAAAGTGTCTTCTTGTGGAAGAACTGGAACGAATTATGGCTACAGTAGCTAGTTTAAAACAAATACAAATCTAACTGATATCCTACAATACCATAGTCATCAATCATTCATCATTTTGGTCTGTTGGAAGAATGTCTTCTTATGGAAGAACTGGAATGAGTACGACCACAGTATATAAAACACAACAACTACTAATTCAATATGCGGAACGTAAAGACAGCTAGGAAAAACTTATCTAGTTTACGCTAAGGAAATCCGTTCAAGGGGCAGGGGCCCTCTACCACTTGACGGCATTCGACTTCACAATTAAATCACGCCTTCAAGATAATTTTGTCTGCTCCATTAACGATGAAATAGTTTGAACATAATGCTCTGTGTCTTAAAAGACGTAACACAAAGTTTACACCAAAATCTAACAACAAATCTACACAAAATTTTCTAACTAAGCTCTCGGCCTACTCAAGAGTTTATAAAGTAAATGCAAGTAACAATATTTACAAAAATTTAGGAATGATGTCTTCCTAATCCAAATCATTTTAGGAGTCTTTGAGGTGGCTGCGTAAAAGAGAAAAGAAACCTGGACTGTAACAGTCCTAGTAGGAGTCTTCTTTCACAAATGTGTTCCCACGTGCATAACCGTATCCAGAATTCATTTCCTACGCATGGCTGAGCAACACACACCATGTAGGCACGACGTGGATCATGCCCTTATGCGTTTTTCCTCAAGAGGCCACACACTTTGTGCTCAAACATAAAAGTAGGCTGTAGAATCGCCGGTTAGCTACGGAATGTCTGCATTCTTCAGCTAGTTCCGGTCAAAATGCTTTACAATGGCAAAAATCACAAAACTTAGCAAGTCAGTCATGTAAATCATTCTAGAAGTAATTTTAACTATATTCATTGATCAATTGGGTCTAGGATAGCAATGGAAAAGGGAAAAATGAGGTA